>VZUI01033778.1:0-41737 GCA_013401135.1 Cettia cetti
TTCTTTTCTTTTCTTTTCTTTTCTTTTCTTTTCTTTTCTTTTCTTTTCTTTTCTTTTCTTTTTCTTTTTCTTTTTCTCTTCTCTTTTCTCTTTTGTTCTTTTTTCTTTGTTCTTTTTAAAGTGAATCACTAAAATGTTGTGAAAGCAAAAAAATTCTCTACCTTTTGTCCACAGTTAAACCTAAACCTAAAATATTCTCAGCCACAGTAGTCATAAATCACAATTTTTATATCAAGAAGTAGATGTTATAGAATAAATTGAAAGTATTACCATAAATTCTAAAAAATTTGACACCTTACCAATATCCTAGTAGATTTTCAGTATTTGAGGGTGAACACATATCCTTTAATTACCATCATCAGAAAATTGTACATCTTTACATGCTTTATCTGTATTAATAAATAATGTGATACAATAGAAGCACATCTTTAAAGAAAATGAGCTTTTGCTCAGTGCCTTCTATGCATTTAAGGGCTTTCATTGAATTCTAGTTCTAGTGCGGTACCTGCTTGAGGTCTGAATACAGCACTGAAACTAGAAATACCATTCGATAACATTACTGGTGAATAGTGAGTCTCAGATCATCAAGAGTAACAAACACATAAATTACACTCATTGACAGTGCACTACAAATACATGCAGGTAAAGGTAAAGTGGAGTAGAAAAATGTTTTTTGTACATGAAGTCAAAACCAGTTAAATATATAATATATCATATAAGATATCAAACATTTTCTTCTAAAATTTTTAGTATTTTACATATTGCTTGCATTTTCCTGTCTAGATACACAAAGAGACTTTTTTTGTCATTCTTGTCCATGTAGTAGCAATAGAACAGCTAAATGTCTACAGCAAGACTCTCTCCCTTCATTAACCACATAAAACACATATCAAATTAGTGAATGACTTCGTCAGCATGGTTCCACACCCTGATACCTGGCCATTTCCTCTATATATACTATAAACTCTGCTTTGGATGAGTGTTACTGTGTCTAAAGAAATTTTTTCCTCCTTTTTTACTTCATCAGAATAGCTACACAGAAGTACAAGATGTTTTGGGGATATACCCATTATAAATGCCCTTCTCCTGCCATTTTCCTGCTTTTGTACAACACTCCATCTTTTCATCACAAAAGAAGAATGACACAAAACTTTTTCTACAAGGACCTCTCAAATGCATACAAGTTGTGATATGTATACTTTGTCTTTGAATCCATAAATATTTTCCATGCTTGACAATATGCAAATACTCTCGACTTAACATGAAGCAATTTTTAAAGAGGAACGTTTTTAAGGTCTCATAAGAGTACATTTTCTTTATTTCCATGCACATGACTTCTCTTTGTTCTTCTATAAATACGAATGTGTAGCACAGAATCACGAAGTCTTCACATTCGCTTTAACCAACCCATTAAGCATATAACCTTCAGAAAAGACTTCTTCAAAAGTCTATAAAAATAAGCAGTCACCTTTTCAGAGTTTTGGCCTCTTTGCTCTTCTTGGAGGTTCTGAGCTCTCAGCTGCTCTGCAACATGCACAGGAGCTTTCTTATCTGTTTCTGTCTTGGATTTTGTTTCAGAAGGCTCTGAAATCTGCTGTAGTTTCAAGTCATTCTGATGCAGCACTAAATTTTCAAACATTAAAACTAAACATCAAGCAGTGAAGAGTCAGAAATAGAAATAGACATATTAAAATATGATAATTTTAAGAACATTGTTTCAAATCATTTTTCTGTGTTAATGTACACAGAAAAACCTATAAACATGTTCAAACTGAAAACCAGGACTAGCTCCATTGAAAAGAACTTAGAGATTTGAACTTGAATGATGCCCAACTTTGTTTAGTTGAGAGAAAGTAATTGTTCTGTACAGCTTCTTCTGGAGTGGAAGTGCAGACGGAGCTGCTGTGCTCTAGTTGCTGGTACCCAGTGAGACGATAATGTGGGAATATACAAGTTTCTACAGAACTGTAGAATGTCTTACATTGGAAGAGACGTTAAAGATCACCTAGTTTCAAGACTCCTGCCCTGGGTATGGACACCTTCAACCAGACAAGGTTGTTTAAAGTTCCAGTCAGCCTGGACTTGAGCACTCACCGTGATGGTGCATCCACAGCTTCTCTGGGCAGGTTTGCCAGGTTCAGCCTCACAGTAAAGAATATATTCCCAATATCTAATCTAAACCTACTCTTCATCAGTTTGAAGCCACTGGTATTGTACTCCATATCTATCTCTGCCCCAAAAAAACCTTGCTGTCTCTTTATGATCCAGTGCCACAGCCAGAATGGGAATCCTGAGGTGGGGGTTGTGGGGAGAGAAGACTTATATAAGATACAAGTTGCTTACAGCCCTTTTTAATTTGGAAGCAGGGAGTGCTCTCTTTCATTGAAGCATTTACAGAAGGTGAATGTTCTGTTTGGAGAGGGTTGCTTCAGGTGGCTGGGTTTTTTTCTGGGCTTGCAACAGCAGCACTCAGAAACAGTGTATTTCACAAGCAAAACCTGTTTGAGTGAACTTTGCAAACCCTATTGGCAGCGTGGAGCTTGAGCGAGTCTCTGGGGCCAGGTGAGTGCCAACAGGCCAGTTCTTTCCACTGAACATGCCAGCAGCTTGGAAAACAGCAGCAGCAACACTGGTGGAGTACTGCATGTGGCAGGAGGAGGCAGTGGGTGGCAGAGATGACCCAAGCAGAGCTGACACAAGCCAGCAAGTCTTCATCTACCATTAGAACTGTTCCGTTTCTCCTACCTTCTCATCAGGGTTTGCTGCCATAATTTCCCGTTGTCTCCTGGACTGTGTTGTGTCTGCAAAGGCCGCCATCTTGGAGGGGAGGGTTTGCCGCCATCTTTTCACTTTGTCTCTCCTCACAGAGTTGCCTGCTGGGGGGCACCATGCCAAAAAAGCCATTTCCAGAATTTTGAGTTTCTCTTGGTATCTCAGGGAGTATGTTTTGGAAATTTTGTGCCTAGTGATTATTTACTGGGTTTTATCTGTTTCAGTTTCATTTGCTAGCAAACTGCTATTTTTTCACTTACACCTGCTTGTATTTGTTTTCTTCTTATTTGTGGAAAGGGATTTGTTAAACCTATAGAGGCAGGCAACTCATTTTAGAGTATTCCCCTTTAGACTGTCTTAAACCAAGACACATGCTCTTGTAAAAAGCTGCTCTCCATCTTGTAGACTCCCCTCAGGTACTGGAAGGTCACAATTAGGTAGCCCTGAAGCCTTTTGTCCTCCAGGCTGAACAACCCCAGTTTGTCTCAGTCTCTCCACTCAGTAGAGGTGCTCCACCCCTCTAATAATCTTGGTGGCCTCCTCTGGGCTCACTCCAACAAGTCCATGTCCTTCCCATGCTGGGTCCCCAGCTCTGGATGCAGAGCTCCAGGTGGGTCTCACCAGAGCAGAGCAGAGGGGCAGAATCCCCTCCCTCCCCTGCTGCCCACGGGGCTCTGGGTGCAGCCCAGGACACGTTTGGCTCTCTGGGCTGGGAGTGCCATGGCCGGGGCATGTCCAGCCTCTCACCCAGCAGCACCACCGAGTTCTTGTGGGCAGGGCTGCTCTCCATCTGTTCATCCCCAAACTGGGTTGATTCCATCTCTGACCCAGATGCATCACTAGCACTTCATCTTGTCAAACCTCATAAGATTCCTATAGGCCCATTCCTCCAGCTTGTCCAGGTATCTCTGGATGGCATCCTGTCCTTAAGTGTCTCAAACTACCTCAGCTTGGTGTCATCTGCAAATTCTCTGAGGTTCACTCAATCCCTTTGTCTAAGTCATTAAAGAAGATATGAAATGACATTTGTCCCAGTATGGACCGCTGAGGGACACCCCTTGTCACTGATGTCCATCAGTTGACCACTGGATGTGACTGTCAAATCTATTCCTTACCTACCAAACAGTCCACCCATCAAGCCCATGTCTCTCCAATTTCAAGAGAAGGATCTATGGGAGATCATGTCAAAGGTTTTACAGAAGTCCAGATAAATGGCATCTGTAACCCATCCCTCATCCACTGATGTGGTCACCCCAACATGGAAAGTCAATAGTATGGTCAGGCAGGACTTACCCTTGGTGAAACTGCACTGGTTGTCCCAAATCACTTTCCTGTCCTCCAAGTGTCTCAGCACATTCGCTAGGAGAATCTGTTCCATGATCTTCCCAGGCAGAGGTGAGGCTGACAGGTTAGTAGTCTCCAGTTCTTTCTTCTCTTTTTAAAAATGGGTATGTTTCCCTTTTTGTAGTTGTCTCGAACATCTGCTGACTGCCATACCTTTCAAATATCATGGAGAGCAGTTTGGGAACAATCAGTCAGTACCTTCAGGACTCTGGGATGCATATCATCTAGTCTGATGGACTAGGAAGACTTCACTCATGTCCAGTGGGATACCCAGCCTTCCTTTCATCTTTTCATCTCTTTTCAATCTTCCCCAATGACGAGCATAAAAATAATGTGAGAACCTCGTTCATCTTGATGGACTTAAGTCTTGGAACTAAATTCTGAATAAGACTCTTGGTTACACCTTCTTTGCATAAAATAGAAATGAAAGACTGAGGATGAGTAAAAGATTATATAGTGTAGTAGAGAGGAAATACAAGCTTTAATACCAACAGACTTTTCATGGTTTATGTGTGAGAGCCTTCAAAGAACACAAAAGCTAGAAAGAGAAGCTCAAATGAGAATTAAAGAAATCACTGCTAGGCAATATGGCCTGATAATTTAACTCTCATTTAGTCTACTTCTTACAACATATTTTATTGTGGAATCTGAGATCTTAGTATGAATATTAAGGTCTCTAAGAAAATAAAAACTGTAAGTGTATCTACAGAACACTTCATTTCCAACTTGAAGGCAATCTTAGTTTTGCTGATGATTTTTATTAATAATTTTTGGCAACTTCCACATTCTGTTCAATTTTATTTCTCTAATAAAATTCATAATCTGGCATATGGAATGCATACAACTGCTGATGAAACAGCAGCCCTATTGTTATTACCTGGAGGCTGGAAAAAGGCAAGACAGAGTAAAATTGTGTTTGAAAGGTGCAGGGAAGATGGAGGGCATAACCAGTCTGTAGGTTCATCTTTACTAATATTTGTTAATTGTGATCAAATAAAATAAATTCTAGTAGCAGGCACACAATATACTGACATGTTTAACATATGTAAAAAAAATTGCTTTTTCTTCTAATCATAGTATTTCAGATTTTTACTAACATTAAAAAATCATATTATTAAGTAAACTGTTTACTATAAAATGGCATACATCATACCTTCCATAATTTAAATATTAGTTAAGCTGTGTTCATCCATTTACTATTCCTAGCATCCTTTCACTGATGTGTCAAAAGGAATAGTAAGTGCTTGCAGTTTTAACTTCCCTTGTCAATCAGGCCAAGGTCAGGGACCTATATACTCATGAAATTAAACAGATGAGGGAGCAAGGGGGAAGAGAAATATCTACAATTTTAATTCCAAGAAGTGATGAGAGCAATACTCTTTTTTCTGAGAAGTACTTGTAATTTGCTTTCGACAGAAGACCAATTTCCTTACTGAAGATAGAGTACAATTTTTGTGAGAGATGGACATATTGAATATGCTTGCAGACTGTTTGAATTTTGCTTTCTGAAGTGCTTTTGAAGAGAAATGATGGCTTTTTCATTATGGCAATGACATAGAGGTTTTTTTGAGTATGTGTAATTACATAAATTCAAGGGCTTGTAATTATACATCTATTTATCTGAAAATCTATTTATACTGAAAATTCTTTTAATTTGATTTTTTTTCTATTTCTGTCTTGATCCAATGTCTTGTTTTGATGTTTTCTCCTGTTATTAAACACACCAAAAATACAATCAACACTCCTTCTCTGAATGCCCTTACCTTTGAATTGAATAGAAAAAGCAAGTAAAAATTATTTCCAGGAGGCTATAGACAAAGAGTCCAACATAAAAGGAAACTTCCTGCTTGAAGGTGATGGAAAAGGAGAGTTTCATGCATCCAGAACTGGGCTAAAACCTAAGTTGTCTTTCCAAGATAGTCTAAGTTTGAAACAACAAAACAGTAACTGTGTGGTTCATCATTACTTCAAATCTGAAGTACTGTCTAGCATGCAAAAGAAGACTGAGAATGAAAACTACTGTAACATTTTATGCAAATAATCTCACAGTCTCAATGAAAATGGCTTCTACAATACCTAAAAGAGAAGGTGTTGTAAATATTTATTTCCTACTTTAAATCTTTACAAAACAAAACAAAAAAATCCTGCCATTTCCTCAGATGTTTTGTACAGACCTTTTATTATTTGTAATTCCTATTATTTAATAATCTTCTCACTCTCCTGAAAGTGTAGAAGAGTGACTCAAGATACCAAGAAAAAAATGTAGAATAATGTATAATCTACTGCATAATTGCATTTCTTAGTGCACCTACAAAAATAATTTGTTCCTACTACTATGTATGATGAAAATTGCAAGCTCCTCACATAAAGCACATATCAATCCACGAACATTTCATATTCATACTTATTTATACCTGAATGGCTTTCCACTCAGACTCTGAAAGTCAGATTTAATTGCTTCTCTTTAACTTTTATATTTCCCTTTTTTTAATCTTATAGTGATTGAGTATAGGGTATATATTTTTTAGACATACTCAATTTTAAGACAGTAATATCATAAAGTTTATATTGTACTGGTGGAAATGAAGGCCAAATAAACAAGTTAAGAGCGAAAGAAATTACTTACTTATATTGTTTTGCAGATGTAAGAGGACTCAGTTTATTGGTTGATTAAGAATAGAGTTGCACTTAAATATGGTATGGAAACTCAAAAAAGTACTACCAAAAGTATGAAAACATATACAAAGCACAATACAAGAAATACAATGGGAAAAGCAAAATGGCTGGGTTTAAATTATTTTAATAACATTGTAAGCATATAAAAACATGGTGAGAGAAAATAATAAATTAAAAGTCAGTACACAAAACATAGGAAAAACTGCTGCAAGAGAGGAGTAGTGTTAAACACTAAAATTCCTGAATCAAATCAGATAAACGAGTTCACTGGATTAATAAAGAAAATAGGATCAGTATGGATTGGGATTTCCCACCTAAGTAGGAAAGCACAGGCTTTTAAGACCATAATAATGACACGGGGACTGACATGATGACAGTGCCTGTGATATACTGTGGGAGACCAGGAAACCTAAGATCAAGAAGCAAACAATGATGCAAACCAGGATATTATACAGGGGTGCATTGCTGAGGTAAATGTTTACAATATTAAAATGGATTATTACAGTGACTCCAGTCAGGAAACCCTCAAGAGGAGAAAAAGCTCCTGAGTTACTCCTCAGCAAAGGGGACATGACCCAAAATGATATTATTAATGAAAAAATCTGCAACTGTGTCTATCATATTCTTTACTTCATGTCCAACACACACACACACACACAAAAATTATATATCCACCAATCTAGGATTTAATTTCAACAAAAAAAAAATAATCTAACGAGTGACCTTGTTAAAAAGGTGAGAGTCATGAAGACTCTTCAGTGGCACCACGAGAGGCTGTCAGAAAAAAAAAACCAAACCAAAGAGAAGGAGCTTTCCTTTCAGAGAATATATTGGAAAATCTGTTTCAAATGCATGTAACAGTAGAAGATCTGGAACAGAATAACAAAATGAACTACTGCAAATTGACAAAATTAAATGAAAAGGAGTCTCTAGTTTTGAAGGGACACATCTCCAAAGTCACTGAATTAATAGTGTTCATGTGCAACCCATCTTAAAGGCAGCATTTTCCAAAGCAGGTGTACATGCCTAGGTTCCCCTCCTTTAGCTCTAAACAGAAGATAAGTACTAGCTCTTTTTCCCACTCATTTGCAGTCTGACAACATTGCAAATTAGTTCAGTTCACCGTGGGAAAAGCTGTAGAACAGAACAGCCAGAACAACACAAGATAAGTGAATATTAAATGCCAACTAAACAGAAAATTCATTATAATGATTTCTGCAGTATCCTAGGAAAGTAACAAATCATACTAAAAGATGAAACACTGAATCAACGGCATCCTGAGATTTAGTTCTCATCCTCTCACAGCTTCTGCTTTTGCTACTGGTTTAGACAACTTAATGGACTCTATGAACTTAAAGGTTGTTTCCAATGAAACTGAGTCTATGAATCTATGACTCTAACACTGTGTCCCTTGCTTAACTATTAGAATCAATTCAATAGTATTGTATTTTGTTTTGACATCAATAACAACATTTGAATTGTATCAGTCATCCCTAGATTTCTGAAAGAGACAGTTTAACAAGTAACTTATGCATGTGAAGCAATCTACAGAATAGAATGAAAGGAATTTAAGAGATAAAAGGAAGATAAAGAACACAAGAAAATACAAGTATTTTTTAATTATGGAAAAGAAAGGAAAAGATCTGATAAATATATTTGAACAAAGAATACAGAAGTATTCTCTAAAGAAGCTGTCAAGAAGCCACAATAATAGATAATAATATATTCACAAAAAAGTATTATTCTACTAAATAGAGGTTTTTCATACAAAAAAAAGAGCTATTTTATATTGAAATATCTTCCAAAAAGAGTCATACATTTTGTAAGGTTTTTTCTTCTTTTTTTAAAACCCACCAGGGCAATTGGCTGCATTGTTTCAAAGCGATGATTTTAAATAAATGAAAATTCAGACTTATAAATTTAGAGTACATTCTAATAATACTCCCAGTTACTGAAAAAGGAATGAAAGTCAACACACAGAAGCAGAACTTATATACAAATTTTACACTCAGTGATCCTGGTATATTCATTCTTCCATTAATAGCAGAGGTTTTAATCATACTGTCACAAGACCCATAGAGTTGTTCAAAAAACAAGACCACAAACATGAAGTCTTACCAACTCTATTCTTCAGAAAAAGTAAAATTCACACGTATTTAAATAATACTCGGTAACAGTTGGCTATATTAGACCCTATGCAAAGTTAAAATTAACAGTAAAAACTGCAATTATAAAGGTGTCCTAGGGTGACTTTATGATGCTGAAATGCCCTAAACCAGGACAAAAGTGAAAGCAAAGCAGTACGATCAGTAGTTATTTTAAGCTTAGGAAAATCCCGAAATCCAAAAGAACAGAATTCATGGTGGCACAGGAACAACTGGAGAGTCCTACGAACAGCAATCAGTCTTGAATATCTTGATGGGCTGGACGGTTGAAGTCAATGAGTTGTCATCAATAGCTTGATGTCCAAGTGGAGACCAGTGACAAGTGGTGTCCCTCACTGGTCAGTGTTCAAACCAGCACTGTTCAACATCTTTGTTGGTGACAAGGACACCATTGTTGGGATTAAGGGAACCCTCAGCAAGTTCACTGATGACACCGAGCTGTGTGGTGTAGTCACCACTCTGGAGGGAAGGGAGCCATGCAATGGGACTGGGCATGTACAAGACAGTCTTGAGATGTGGGTCTGCGTGAAGATTGTCAAGTTCAACACGGCCAAGGGCAAGGTCCTGCACCTGGGTCATGGTGATTCCAAGCACAAATACAGGCTATGAGGAGAATGGATTGAGAGCAGACTTATGGAGAAGGACTTGGGGCTGTAAGTGGATGAGGAGTTCAACATAACCTAGTGTGCTTGCAAGCCCAGAAAGTCAGCTGTGTCATAGGTTGCATGCGAAGAATGATGTGGCCAGAAGACCAAGGAAAGCGTTCTCCTCCTCTACTCTGGTCTTGTGAAACTCCACCTGGAGTGGTGCATCCAGCTCTGGGACCTCCAACGTAAGGACACAGACCTGTTGGAGCCAAGCTGTGAGAGTTGGGGATATTCAGCTTGGAGAAGAGAAGGTTCTGGGGAGACCTTAGAGCAAGCTTCCAGTACATGTGGGACAGATGGAGAGGGACTTCTTACGTGGGCATATAGGGACAGGACAAGGGAAGTGTCATTAAACTGAAAGAGTGTAAGTAATGACACATTAGGGAGAAATTGTTTACTGGGAGGGTCTTCAGGCATTGAAAAAGGCTGCCCAGAGAAGCTGTGGATGCCCCGTCCTTGAAGCTGTTCAAGGCCAGATTGGAAGATGCTTTGAGAAATCTGGTCTAGTGAAAAGTATCCCAGCCCATGACAGGGTGGATTGGAACTAGGTGATAGTTAAGGTTGCTTCCAAAACAAACTATTCTATGATTCTGCGATTATAAGGTGGACCAGATGATCATTGTAGGTCCCTTCCAACTAAACTATTCAATCAAAGAATTGCAGAACTTGACACATAGGTCTGTTTACATTCTGGAGCATGGATTGGAGAATATTTGCAGGTCGTTAGCATCCTATCCAGTTCCTTTCATCAAGGTAGTGTGTAGGAGACATCTACTGCAGACATGCCAAGGAAAAGAAATTTAGAGGGAATTTTTACCTGAAATGAAGTAACCAAAGACAATAACACTGCTGCATGGGAAAGCCAAGTTGAACACTACTAAGGAAAATAAAAATTGCAGCATTGTAAAATAGATTAGAATATTTATTTTAAAATCCTGCCAGACCTGTTTCTGGACTTGTCAAAATGCCAGTGAATAGATGGGAAATTTAAACAGAACCTTGTTAAGAAAATGTGATGCAGAGTCATGTACATATGCCAGATTATATTAAAGGTTTATGTGTGGCTCACATAATCAGTAAAACAGGAACTTCTGTATCTAACACCTGCCATTCCTGCATACCTAATACCTGTTACAACCAGTCTAAGTTTCTGTCTTAGCCAAAACTGAAGTCTGATATTTAGAAAGAGTTTTAGAGGGAAAAGTATATGTTTGACTTGCAGAAGTAGGGTAAGTATCACTTGTATCTAGTACAGTGCAAAATATGCATGTAATTAGTTTTTTTTTCTGCTGGGTTCTGCTGAAGCGTGCATATTATATTTTTAAAAGATTCAAAAGTTACATAATTTGAAAATTTTTGGATGAAGTTCCAGGGTGACATTCATCTTGAGTATAATGAACGTGCCCCGCTAGACAGTGTAGGACCTATAAAATACACCTAATATCATAGGCTAAGGAATTCAGGAGGCCTGAAACCCACAGTCAACCCACTTGAACACTTGGACACAATCCTGAACACATACCAGACACCTGACTAAAGGGACAACTGGATGGAAAGTATCTGCTTACCTAACTGTGACTCAGGTTGTCCAAACACCACATTGCTCTGTTAAATAGGGTGTCTGTAACCTCAACTCTTAGAAGTTCTATGATCTCAAAGAGGAATCTCTGGGAGAAACAAGTAACACTGAGATAACAGCAAGAACCTCTAAGTCCAATTTCACAAGCACCAGTGTGCAAGACATGCAAGCTGACTGTGCTTTGTATCTGAATTCTGCTCTATAAACAAGAGAACACTCACAGATTCAATTTCCACTTTGAAAATCACATTAGCAAATACAATTTTCCTGATAACTACATACTCAGTGGACATTGAAAGAAAATAAACCAAACTACTTGTACCTCTAATGAAGATGAAGTCAAATGCATGTACTAAGAAAGAAACCTACTAACAAAAAATCTGCCTCTTTAATACAAATGCTCTAAGAATTAAAATGGAAGACAGTCATATCAGTGTTCATATGAACAAAAGAAATCAAAGACATTATATATATATTAGTATTACTAATTTCTGTTTTAAAATGCTCCATCAAAAAACCCCAAAAACAAACGAACAAAACCCAAAAAAACCACACAAAAAACCAAAACAAACCAGGAAGAATACAAAAATAACAAAAGGAATTCACACAGGAGTTTTAATACAAGATTAAAAATACAAAGGAAGGTGTAGAAAAAAATACCATACAAAAGAGAAAAAAAGTCCTGGACTCTGTAACTTAGGAGATAACAATTTGGGTTAATAAAACAACAAATGATGCAGTGAAAATATACTAGGTTGCTATGATTCAGAAATTGTAAATTCCAAAGTGCAAAAGAAATGCTAAAAGTCACCATCGCAGTTCTTGTCTTGTTTATTATCAGAGGCTGAACGTGGAGCTTTTCAAATACCTCATATGAGAACTCTTGCAGCTGTGACCTAACCAGTGTATCAGGATATGCAATTAACATCACTCAAGATCCTGAAAGTCTCTTGCTTCCCCTTACAATACATCCAAGGTTCTTACTATGTTCTCAACAGATGCGATCATATCCTCTCCCATAAATTTTATCCTGAATTTTACCTATTTTTTTTTTGCACTTGCTCAGGCAACATTCATCAAACACTGACTATTCAGAAGACATCATCAGCTACTTGTGTCACTGTCAATTTTTAAGCCTCTCTATATTTTTCTCCTTCTATTGGTCATCCTGTTCTCCTTTACTCAAGAGAACTAAAAAGTTAACTTTCACCATTTCTTCATTTTCTCCATTGCCCTCAGCTGAGAAGAGTCTTTGCATACAAATCAAGCCTCACATGACATTTTCTTTATTAAGATGATTATTCTCTAAATGCAGTATTTTTGCCTTTTTCTCTGTAGAATGGTTGATGAGCCACAACCACAGGCTCAATATAGGGAAAATTAACAGCTTTGATCCAGCGCAGCCATTTCTGTGTTTTTGTGCCTAAAAGTACTTAAATACCTTTTCCTGAGGAAGCAGAACAGTTTTATGTTAGCAACCATGTGCCTCAATATAAATCCTAAGCAACAAGCACTGAAATAATCACCTTCTTGGATGTGGGCCTGTTAATACCCTTAAAAAACAGAACTGGTAATCCAAATGATCCTCTGTGTGTTTTTCTCAGGCTGAAGCAGACTGTATATTATTACTTCTGAAGAATGTAAGAGGAAGCATCACCAGTATTTACTCAGTTTTATCTAAATTGCAGACTCAAAATGGGGACAGCAAAGAATGTTAGCAAACCAGTTCAATTTTTCTCAATTTTTCTATTAATAATTTTCTGAACTTGATTCTATCACTTCTGAAACATTAAACTGAAACACGAGTGCTTCAAATAAAACTAATAGTGGAAAACATACATGTTTTATATTGTTTCAATCAATAATCTGCAAAAGTGCACAACATGTAGCAAGAGATCAAAAAGCCACTGAGGCTTCCACAAACATCTCCTTTTTAAACTGTCTGAAAATGAAATTAAAAGGTAGCATGTCATGCTTTTCTGGCAAGTATTACCAGCTTTCACAGTTACTTAAGCCAAATTACTTTGATTCTGAAATGAAACATCTGTCCTATTTATAGACAGAGGACAGCTGTGAGAGCCACACTTGACTTTCCTTCAGTGCAGAGCTACAGCTTCACTGTTCTGTACATCTGTAGTAGCCTCCTTGCTCCCTGAGCTAGGATGTGGACAGGTATGGGAGGAGGCATTTAGCTACTATTCCCTACTTGAAGTCATTTGCTGCCTCCTGAAAGACGAAGTGAGCTGTAAGGGAGCACCCTTAAGCACTGTCTAGCTTGTACACTGCTCGTTGGATCACAGTAAGGCAACATGATTATGTACTGCTGCTGTCAAACAGTTTAAAGAGGATATGAACTTTAAGTTAGTGATAACAGTCTTACAACTGAATTTCTGGGTCGATTCTACACCAAAGTTTAAACTGAGTTGTAAATTGAAAATCGAGATGTAAACCACACATACTTACACAAAAAACACATTCACAGTGGGCTGATTTTAAAGAATATCCACAGATGTTAAAGCCTATGGTTATTTTTCTATTTATTTGATTATTTTTGTATACAAAACACACGTAAAAGAAATACTAATGGAGAAAATGATAAAAAAAGTAGTCAAGTATGCAGAGGAATAAAAATATGTTGATACAAACATTTTGCAACCTTTTATATAGATAAAAATGGGAGAAGCAATCTGCAAAAGAATGAGATGCTCTTGTTTAGTTGTTAGTGTCTTTGATCTCTGTTAGGATTATTTATCTCTTGCTACTAAATATTGCAGTGACACAAAGATAGCTACTACAAATACATTCAGTTGTTCACAGGTAGCTGCTGTGGCTGACAGTCTTTGACTTAAAATGGATGGGCAACACCATATTGCTATATATGTCCTTTTTTTAGGAAACCACACATCAGTTAATTATTAAACTCACCATAGCATCTGTATTTCATAACCTGAATATGTGTGTTCCAAGGCTGAGTGTTCCACTCATTCAAACCTATTCAGAAAGTGATTTATGGCTACTGAGTTACTGTCATGAGAAATTTAACTCAAACATGCAGCTCAGAAGTCTGAAGTAAATTACAAAAAGAAAAAAAAAAGGCATTGCAAAAGAAAGCATTCAACATAAAGATTTAAATATTTGTCTTATGTACAGTGTTACAAATTTAAAATATTACAATGCAGTGCAGAAATCATCAATACAGACTATTCCAATTAACACATAATCTTGTAACAGCAATGGAATTAATGTTCCATAATCCATGGGGATTAATTCACAAGAATTCAATTCAAGATCACTGGACTAAATTCAAGTTTGGACATTATGCTTTTATTTATTTCAATTAAAATTACAGTTCTCTGTTCAGTCTTTTGACAACAGCAACCTAAACACCTGAGGTCTTCCATAACCTCATTTTTTCTGGGGTTTTGTTGTCAGTAGATGACAAACGTGAACATTTTGATTTTGTATACTGTTCTTATATTTTACAGCACAGTCAATAGCTATATAAGATGAAAGAGGAAGAAAAATCAGACATGATTAGAGTACTCTAAGTCTGGTTCTGGTTTCCCCCATATTAATATTAGAGAATTAAACTGACTTCATATTAATATTTTTCCAATGACTATTTCTGAATTCATGTCTGAATTTAATCAAACAAATTAGATGTCTATGGTACACTGTATTTAGAATAGATGGACCAAAGTTATACCAGTAATTTAAAATGGAATGAGAAAACTGTATTTGCAAGCATTTCACATGGAAGAACAGATATCTACCAAACAAGTTGGAACACCTGGACATGTGGCTTTGGGCCATGAACAGATGGCTTGCTGTACATGAACAGCTTCAGAAATATCTTAGACTTGTTATGCCCTCATGGATCAGTTGCATTGCACATGCACAGGGAGGATGACATGTCCTGGATTCACCTAATGCACTCCATGAGCTGGGAAAGGCTGATCTGCCTCTTTGTCCACAATAAAAAGCAACTGGGGAGGCTGCTGCTGCTATCACTATTGTTCAGGATTGCAGACTATCCAAGAAAGCAGCAGGGTAGGAGATAACCTACAGTAATTTACTGGAACATTATTAAACTAGTTAGTTGGTTTAGAGAGAAAAAAAAAGTAAAGTTAGACTCTACTTATTGTTTTTTAAAATAGTCATTACTGGTCAAGGTCATTCATATTAGTGAGCTCTAATAGAGGGTGGACCAAGAGAAAATAGGGACAGATTTATTTGCAGAAAATTAGGAAAAATGCAAGAGATGTAGATACTATACTAACTAAAGTATTCATCTCTGTACTCAACCTGAAAACTAAAAGTAAAAAATTAATAATAAAAGAATAAACAAGAATGAGAAAGGAGCAACATGTTTCTTAATTCTTTAACTTTGCAAATTAATGTTCTGTTTTTCATCCCAGTGCATTTTTCTCCCAGAATTTAAGCTGCAGCCTTTTAAGTCAACCTCTGCATGTATTCTAAAATCTTTGATGTTCTGTTCTTAAATACGTAAACATTTGATATTTAAAGTACTGAAGACGGTCTCATCTCTACTTTTCTACTGCGCATTTCATATAGTTAGGAAGGCTGACATCATATTGAACTCACAGAAGTGGCCAAGTCTTCACTGTCCTCTTGCTTCATGTATTCCCCTGATGTTCTAATAGAAATATCTTATTAGGAAAGTGGCTACTCTCAGAAATGAAGCAATGAAATTGGGTCAATTTCAAGTTTTCTATAATGGCTTTAAACATGCTGCAAAAAAGCCTGAACTCTCTTTGGTAAGAGGTATTTTATATAAAGAAATTTTCTGTAACTTTGATGAAATGGAAAAGACAATAATTTTGAGAAAAAACCCCAGTTATTTTAAGTAATCAGATATAATAAAAGAATGAAATGCAGCAGCACTGATAAAAAGAACTGGGATGGCAGGAAAGAATAATCAAAATTAACAAAATCTGCTGGCTTTGGCCAGAGGTTTAGATTAACCTAAAGGTAAAAACAAAGAGCTAAGAAAGAAAATACATCACAAGGTAATGTTAGAAGTAAAGCCATTATGATGATCAGACATCTCATTTCACACTTGGCCTCAGATGCCCCCTTCTCAGCATGAGACATGGGACAAGTATCAGTATCGAAAAAGGTTCATCTGGCATTCTCTGAAGACGAACTAACACTGATATTAATTTTTTTTATAATGGACATGTAATGCAAGTGATACTTGAAAAAAATATAATGGTTTATACATGCAGATTAATAATTAAAACTTAGGGCTAATTAAAAAAGACATTAAATCACATTTGATGTTACACAACAATATAAGAAAGAAAAGAATAGTAAACTCCAGAGACTTTGCCAAACCATGTTAAATGTAGTTGGTCCTTCATTCTTACTTTTTATGACAATTCAACTAATATGTAGTATTCTGTTTTGCATTAGAAAAAGCAGAAATAATTTAATGCTTAAGCAGAAAAAGTTTAACTTTTTTTAATACTGGAATGAAGTAACATGTGTGTATTGGAAGTTTATTGTAATAACACATACATCAAATTTACTACTGAAGAACACTGTGCTATTGGCAACTATTTCACACCCCAGAGTGCTATAAACTTTGTGTCTTAGCCCTGTGAATTTAATATACTTTTACATTAGTATATTTTTATGTGAATTTTCAATAAAGATAAGAGACTCCAGAGTTCACCATAATTTAATTCTCTTCCACATTCATAGCTCACATGAAAACTTTTCTATCATTTAGTTTATAAAGATTTTACTTACACAAATGGAGTCTTTTAATCCATCTAACTGAGAAATGCATTCACTTCTTAGAATACTCCAAGTCTGATACTTATACCAGGCATACTGCAGGCATGATTTTACTTGTGCATATCTTCCTCACTCCTGAGGGACATTTGCAAAGTGAAGAACTGACAGATCTTGATCCTGCTAAGGTCACAGGGATTTAGCTATATTATAGCTTTGCTTAATCCTCATTGGTTTTGCCTACTGAGCACAAGGCTGTTTCCCTGACAACACAACAGTAGTTACCACAGTATCCAGACACATATGATGTCCAGGTTTAAGGTGTATATACCACCTGAAAATGCATTATTCAATGCTATTTTCTAGAGGTCATTGTAGGGAAAAAAACCCAGAAGCTGTGAACATCTTCTGTATACTGTTCTGTTAAGCTTGTTACTATTACGTACTTCAAGGACATTCCTTAAGTAGGTTGAACACTTCTAAGCTCAGTTCTTGAATTAGTGAGTACATGGACCAAAAGTCACAGCTAGAAGCCATGGAATGTTAAGAAATTACTGAATGTCTATATAAATTCCTATTAAGTGTGAAATACAACATGAGAGAAAGCAAAAAACTACCACTTGAAAATTTAACAAGAGGACAATAATTGCTAGCACAGAAAGGGACCACCTAGAGTCTAAACCAAGAAGTTTGCAAACAAGTTTAAAGGAGAATATACAAATGAGATTGTGAGAAACTACACACTGCAGCAATATTTTATATAAATTGTATGGGCAATGGCTATGTTTTTCAGCTCAAAAGAAGGATTTTACAATAGTTAAAGTGTGAAACAAGAGAAAACACATCAGATCTGTAGCAGAATATGGAAGCAGTGATTCTAGAAATATTCTTCAGTAACTAACAGAAAAAAACCACAAAACAATGAGACAGTAAACCTAGCCAGATAATTTCTTGCACTTCACCAAAAGCATGCAGTACTACAACACATAGAATAGATCCTATATAAAATTACTTCATTGGTTTAAATTTTTTCAAACAGTGCTGACAGGGTAAGTTTCTGGTGGCAGATTATTTACCTGGCTACATATCAATAAATTAAATATGAAAGCAAAATGCTGTTAAAAATCTTTTCTTGTGTGCACTGGCTAATGTAACAGAAACACACAATGTGATCATGTGTGCTCTAACTCAATTTGTACGAGGTAAATTCAGTACTAATAACTGAAATTTTATGTAAGAAATGCTCACTGACAGGTGTCTGAGTGATTTTAACTGGCATGAATTAAGACTGAAGAAAGGAAAGAAGCAGACAGTAGCTTGACCTCATGGTTAATGGAGGAATCTCCAAGCCTGAGTCAAACATTGCAATGGACTTTCCAGTAAAAAACAATTAGAAGACAAGGATTTAATCAATTCACAAAACAGCAGTTTGTTTCTAAGCAACACAGGTCACCAGAAATACATCACTCCACTCTTATAATTGTTTTCCTATTGTATATGATTCTACATCAGCTTTCAATTTTCTTTTTCAAATACCACAAGTGTACCAGCTTATGTGACAAAAAAGATAGGACTAGCACAACTATGAAGACAACTTCCCATGAGACTGCCCTTCCATCTTGAGGAACAGTGGCTTAAAATGTGAAGAAAATTATTGTGGCATTTGGGGGGTCTTTTTGGCTTTGCTTAGTTTTGTTTTTAAGATCCCAACAAACAATGATGAAGAGTTATCTGACTGGCCCCCATTTAAGCCCTGGGAAGCTCAGAAAACTATGAATTCTATTGCTTTCAGGAAAAAAAAGCAGAATGTATAATTTGACTAATTTTCCTAGAGAGCAAACAAATAAATAAATAAATAATAAAGTAAACCAGAACCATTGAAAGAATGTAGTAAGAGACAATATCAATTTTCTTAGATGCTAAGATAGTACAGTGATCAGCAAGATGTAGCAGGTATAGTAGCATAACCACAGTTACTTGAAGTAATAGCATTTGTTGAATACCATTTGTACTTTAGTCTCCTCAAGGTTCATGTTTTTGAGTAAAATTGTGAAAAATAAAGCTGTTATTTACACAGGTGAATGAACCACACAAAATGTGCATGTTGAAAATATAATGAAAATAAACTAAGGGGCTTTTGGAAAATGACAGACAGTTTAAATTATTTTTAAAAAAGTGTTCAGTCTGTAAAGACTATGAGCAGCATGCATTATCAATGCTCTGTGAAATCACTGTTGTAAAATATTTTACACATTTAAAAAATAATGTTAATATACAACCAAATCATTAATTAGGCATTTTAAGCCCTTATGATAAAGGAGTTTAATCTAGGAGTTAGACTTTCATAAGAAATACAACTGCATTTAGAAAGACAGCTAATGGTATCAGACAAAGTACTTACAGCAAACCCCAGAGCTGATTCTTAGAAAGTTTGAAACAGATGACAGTTGCAAATACAGCTGTGCTGACATCATGTATTTTACACCTGTACAAAAGAAAAGAAACATACTATAGTTAGGAAAGGAAGTTAATTTTCACAGCTATCTTAAAATTTAATTACCTAATTTTTGTATTTTTAGCTGCAAAACACAGAGAAAAATAACTACAAATGCTTAAAAAAGAATAATGACTGATGCAATAAATCTAAACTTAAAATTCTTTTAAAGTATTTACTAGTGAATAAACAACAAAGATTTCAGGTTTATTCCTTTTGGAGGCATACTGGGCAGGATGAAAGCAAAGCTAAAAGGATATAGGCATTTGTGCAACAGAAGAAGATATAAGAAATAGGAAAAGACAGTGATCAAAAAGAACACAAGCACACTCAAGGTTAGTTCATGACTAAAAGCAAGATTCTCACGATAGCTCATGCCCACACTTATTCTAGAGGAACCCTGAGTGCTTATGTTCCTATAATAGTTATATAAAACCAAGATAGAGATTGTGTTAAAATATATTTGTACTAATACGAATGTATGGAAACCAACCACAGTTACACTAGAAACCAAGATCCAAATAACATATTGACCACAATTGATACTTTATTGTGGACATCACACCTGTCTTGTCAGTTACCTGAGAACTGTCAAGAGTTACGAGCACTTCCTTCAAATACAGGCTACTCAGGATTCCAATTCCACATTTCCTGTTCTTAAGCAACTTATTTATTTCCTCTTTTTTGCAGAGGGGGTTCTACCAATCTAGGTAGCCAAGAAATTCCTCTAAAAATTCTATTCTCTATTTTCTTAAGTTACTATGGATGTATGCTAATCATACTGTAATACAGATCAGTTGAAAGATTGTATTTGTGAGATAGATTCTGTGATAATACTGTGTTAACATGGATACTGAACTGAAACTTAGAAGACTTTTCTGATTCATACACAGAATTAAATGTTTCTTTTCTTTTAAGGGCTCTGATATCTCCCCATAGTCTCTGTAACTTCTATAACAGAATTTGTTGATTTATTTCTTATGAGATCACTTCTTTTCCAGGATCCACTAGTGATTATACCCTTCCAGACCACAGGGACTTAAATACTGAAATATGAATTTGAAAACTCCCGAAGGATTAAATTATTTAAACAACACAGTAAGATTACAGAACTTCAGCCAACAAGAATATTTACTTTCTTGTAAATGCACAAACTAACAATGCAAAGAAAGTAACAATAAACAGTCACACATACCTCAAGGTTAGGTCAGGTGGAAAAATTTGTCAAAGTATTACAAGTCTAATTAAGTTTTAGCTGAAAAAGTAATGAATGAAGGTTTCAACTGATTTTTTTTTCAAAACATCTCTTATGTCTTTTAACATCTTTTGTTATCTACTAAATAAACCTAAATTTTAAAATGAAATTAAAATTTTCACCATGATTGTTAAAGAATTTAATCAAAACAAAGCAATACTAAACATACAGAAAATAGTACGTTTTCATTGTCTACAAAGGGAAAAAAAGAGACAAAATGGTTAAACAACTTACATCACGTTGCACAGTTGGGGGCCCGAGCAGAAGAAGGATTCATTTCACACTTCTTGTTTCAAAATCTCTATGTACTCTTTCAGGCTCCTTCTCCTGAAAGGAAAGTAAACAGAGGTTAAAAAGGGACCACTAGACACAGACACTAAAATCAGACATAAAATGTTTTATTTTCTAAAAAGTGATTTGGATTTCAGCATTAGAGAATGTAATCTTTAATGTAATGATGATAGATTTTCTTTTTATCATACTTAATGATGCCTTTTCAAGTGTCCTGAGGTAATTATCAGAATAGCAAACTGAAACAACCCAAATTGCCAGCATCTCCATCTATCTGTCATACAAGTTTTCAATCACTGCAGTTCTAATTTCTATTCTTCTATCATAATTGCTGCTCATTACAGCAACTACTTTAAGACATGCAATAAATCTGCACTAATCCTAACAGTTTTACAGTAGTAATTAATGTTTAAATACCTGCTTGTCTATATATTTGTTGTTTATACTTTTTCCACAAGAGAATATTTTTTGTATTGCAGAGTTAGAAAGGTCCATACCTTTGCCCCTTTTCAACGAAGGAATGAAGTTGATTTTGTGGTCAGTACATCATACAAGGAAGCATGGACATACAATGATATTTTTGACCTCACCTTTCTCCCAGTACAGTAAGCCTTATAAAAAGAGTTTTGTTTTAAAAACAGTCTTAGCAGAGTCTCAAACTTTTCATCAAAGGTATATGCCATTTAGAACTTTTAAAATTTCATCATCCTTCTAGATGCAAGTGGAGAAATCTACACAGTCTTATATAGTTCATAAAACATGACAGATCAAATTATTGTCTCTGTTTGATAAAATTAATAATTTTAGAGAAAATTAAAAACTCAATATTAGCAACTGATTAAACCAAAACAAACTAAGACTTCATGTACACTTCATTTCTCTATTTGCATTGAGAAGCCTGCTAAAATTTTACAAATTTTAAATGGCATATTCAATTGCTGAAGAGTTTGAGACTCTTCTAAAGTTGTTTATAAAACAAAATACTGTTTAATGAACATATTTCAACACAGTGCAACACATCTATTACATTTTCATATTAAGTGAAAGTTTAAAAAGTATTAAACATCTTGTATCTTTTTTTCACTTTCAGAATCAAATAACACAATGCCAGGAAATTTATACTTATAGCAGTTTCAGTGGTGTTAACTTAAAAACCAAATAGGTAATACTGAGATTATTATTTATACAGTAGTCAATGTCTGGAAAGTCCAGGAATGTAGTGTTCAATGATCTGAAATTATTAAAGACCTTTTCATGAAAAATAAAAGATCATATGAGTGGCTAAAAAAACACCAGCATAACCATCCCACAAACAGTTTTTCTATTTTGCTGACTGTGTACCAAGTGATTTTTTGCAATCTTGATGTTCTTACTGTCTGTAAAATAGTGACAGAACCAGAAAGACTTGAGCTAATACTTTTTCCAACAATCTAATTGTTTTCTATGTCAGTTCTGAATATTATTAGATAGAGAGGTCATCTCTTCCTAAGCAGAGGGATAAAATATATTTACAACTGGTCAGTAGCTGTCTCATCTGTAAGTTGCTGGGTGTGCCTAAAGGCAAGACACAGAGTGATAAAGCATACAACTGAATAATAAACAGGATCCTCAACATGAGGAAAAACATTGATTTTTAGTGAGGTAAGAAACTCATTACTTGCACAAGTCAATCACAAGAACTATTACAAGGAAATACATTATTTTCTAGTTTGCATTGCCTAGGCTGGTTTATTTCAATCTCCAGAACAATACAAATCTGTCTCTTATGTTCCTTTCTGTTATCATACTTCAGTTATTGTTTTCTACTCCTTTTATTCTGACTAGCAAGCTACATTCTTCCAACTTCTGTCACTACTGCTGCCCCCTAAAACCAAGTTACTCTTTATCATCCACTGGCTTCCTTGTTTCTTGTCCCTTGCATGGCTCCCAACCCTATGTTCCTCATTCACTCTGTCCTTAAACTCATCATCTCAGTTGCATGGAGCCTGTTTTTTGAGAGAGAAATGCTATATTGTAATGGCAAGTGGTTTTTATTTCTTTAATATGAAGTGGCAGGATACTTCCCGTCTTGCATATTAGCTTTCATATATACAATACATATACTATACTCTTGCAGTACAGGTCCTTTTTATATTATTTATTCATTATTTAACAGTAAGAAGAGGTTCAGTTCAGTTTTCAGCAGACCTGAATTTTGCAAAGGTTTGTAGCAAAGACCAACTCAACAAAACTTCACTTCCAGAAGGGGTGGCTTCCCATTCATGAGGATCATTTTATTGGACTTGGCACTCACTATCTTGAAGAAGATTCATTAATGGAAAAACCCAAAGTAGGAAAAAATAAATAAGATGCTCCTTTTATCTCTCTGAAAGGTACAAAACAGCATATTTGCCATCCCTGGTTGGCACAAAAAAGTATTTAATAATTTATCCTATCAGCTGCCTAGAACTTACCTTGGGACTTCTGTTCCCTAGGGAAAAAATTTTTTTTGATTCAATCTGCTTCAAGACTGAACACATTAGTTAAGCCATGTCATTATGATGGCTAACAGCCAAATTTCTGTCCTAATCATACACTTGGAACTGTAATGATGATGGATCTGCTGTGTAATTCACTCACAAACTATTAATCTATTGCAATAATTATGAATGCAAATACTATCTGCAAAGACAGAGATGCATAGTTTTTCTCACTACTGTATCAAAGATTGGGGAAGATCATGTAATGGCCAACAAATAATGAAAGATTGTACGAATACACATGCAAAACCTTTGATAATTCTGCCCCAGTACAGAAAACTTCTGCTGCATATTTCAAATGGTAGACTAACAGAGATGAGGAAAGGCGCAGCTGGTTTTTTTCACACACAGATCTACAATTAAATGCAATTGAGGATATAAACTAACATGAATTATTTCTAAGATTAACTGTCACAAAGCCTTAGCCCAATTGATATCTGAAGAGCAATTGGCATTATCCATTTCACTACTGATGTGATTAACATATCAATAACTTGTATTAATATTGATGGAGAGGATTAGTTAAATGATACAGTTGTTTCATGTGCCCTTTTTGGTTCTGTTCTTACTCCAAGTAGACTTACATAAAGCAAAAAGAAAAAGATGAATTTAGGAAAAAAGCTATGGTTATAGAAAGTAAACCTCATGTGTAACATAAAAAATGCATTATATACACCAAAATCACTGCTGATTTTGTATACACCTCTTCAGCTTTCAATGTTTACAAAATAAGTCTTTCTGAGTAGATCCAGTTCATCACATTGATCATACTCCAAAAATGCTTCTCAGTATTAAGAGGAAGCTGCTTAGGACATAGTCCACTCACACATTGACACATCTCTTCAAAATCAAGACCAAACACTTCATGGATTGAGATTTGTCATCATTATGCTACGCAATTTGTTTTTGACTCCAGAATTGCAAACATTTCTTCAATTCCAACAACAAATTCTGGCTCATCACATACCAGGGACAGTCTGAGCTACAGCAGCAAAACTCCTCTTACCAATGTATACTCTATTTATGCACCCAGACCTGACTACCGATGCCCTTTTACCAGCTATGAAAAAGTCACATCTTAATCCTGACCACAATTTGCACTTTAACTCACCTTATGGGCAACCAACTGCTCTAGAAATAAAACATTACTCAAAGCCATTTAGACTTGACCATAAGAATATAAAATCACCATCTACTTAGTTCATGCAAATAAGGAGTAAAGGGTGTCGCCTTGTTCTTGTACAATTCTTTTCAACTTTCTGAAATGTTTTCCTATTTGGAGTCAGATTCTCAGAATTCTCACACATTTTCATGTAAACAAAAGAATGTTTATCTAAACGTTCTCCTGTTGTTGACATTCTTCTCTTGGGGAGAAGAAACTTGATGGACTTCTAGTTTGACCAGTGTGGTTGCAGAGGTGGCAACCTCATTCTCCAACCCATGGTCATTCTCCAAAATCTATATAAACTGTAGCAACAAAAAAACCTGCCCCTTTTTCTTCCTTTCCTGACCTGGCAGTGTGCGTGTGTTCATTGTGTATCCTATAGTGACAAAGGGAGTAAATCGAAATTCATTTGTATTGACTTATATTTCTGTATCCAATTATTTATCTAATCATTTTGGGACTGTATGGCTGTGCTTGACTGATAGGAGTATTACCTCCAATGATTGGAAGAGAGTCTGTATGGAGGGCAGGAAATACATTTCGCTTAGTGTTTAAGACAGACTGTTTCTGCTTTTCATGCCTCTGCTCCTCAAAGGCTAACCCAGTAGTCTTACAGGTATATGATGCCTCATCAATTTAGAAAATAATCACTTTTTATGACTCTGCCTGCATCAAGTTTTCCCTTGATTTAAAAATCATGTACCTCATTTCAGGAAGAAGTAATTAACAAGCAGTCCATCATCTCTTAGAGCAGGATATTCTCCTCACACACAGTTAAATTACTCAGTACCAAGTCATTCTTGTAGCAGCTTAATAACTTAAAACATTTAAAAGCCATTATTTCTTTCCCAACATCAATATAATATTAGTAAAAAAACCCAAAAACCTCAACCAGTTTGAAAACAAGCAGATTTTTATGCCAGTTCAAAATTAATTTTCCCTTTCCAATATTATTGTTCTTTCCTCTTTGACAGTGACTATTGTTAAAGTGAAGATAAAGATTTTCTCTCGGGGTCAAGAAATGTAATTGCAATTGCATATCATTCCCATTTTTATTTTTAAAAATGTGTATTTTTAAATATGTCTTATGCAGCAAGCAAAAAACATTGAGTAATTGTGGTGGTGCATTCCCCCTGCTCCCTTGCCTCTCCAGCTGCACCTTGATCTCAGAAATGCTCCTTAGGCCTCAGCCTTGGCAAACAGCACCTGGACTAAGCTCTTGAGCTTATCAGAAATATTGTCTGCTCCCAAGAAATTATGCTGTCCAGCACAAACCACTTTGGAAACTTATTTTTCTTGTCTGAATAACTTCAGTGGAACAACATTTTTGTAACCAAAGTTACTAACCTGCATTGTGGCCAAGATTGAAGATTATTATGACTTAAGCCAATTCTCTTGTGACCCTAGAAACAGTGGTCCTAAGCAGACCCTTCTTCCTCTCAGAACAGATTGTTAGACTGGAATTCATTGGAATGAACTGCCCAAGGAGTTTGTGGAGTCACAATCCCTGAAGGTGTTAAAGAAACAACTGGACATGGTACAAAATGCCATGGTCTAGCAACAAGGTGGTGACCAGTCAGAGGCTGAAGCTGGTGATCTTAAATGTCTTTTGCAACCTCAAAAACAATTCTGAGCTCCTTGGACCTGCAGTGGTCTGTAGTCAGCAAATTCCTCTGACTGGGGCACCTCTTAGCAAGTTTGCTGTACCCAGAGGATCAGTGAATCATGACAATGGATCCTGGGCTGATAACCCCACTCTTCACAGCTTAGCCTCTTGAGAAGATGCAAAAGTATCCAGTGTGAGTATTTCCCCGACTTTAAGGGAAACTTTTCGTAAGTGATTACCTTGTACATACACCTGTGTGCAAGTGTGAATAAGCTAAAGCAAATGTACTACTAATGTTTCTTTCTTAGATTATTAAGTAATTTAGGTTTGTAAGGCAGTTAGGCCTGAGGTGAATTACTGTTGTGCTTACAGTAAATTATATAGAATTTTTTAATAGATTATTTAAATATCAATTAAATATGCTATTAAGTGCTGTTAGACCTTTAGGCCTAAATCATTGGTCAAGTCTGGGCCTAGTGGTCTAGTCTTAATCTTGTGACCCTACAGCACTGTCTCTCTTACTCATTTTTATCCTTAATTCTCTTCTATCCTTGCCCTTTTTCCATCCCCAGCCTACACATAGATAATTTTTAGTTGTTTTTAGTTGTAGGTTGATAGATTTTAGGTTCTAGTCCATTTTTTTCCTGTGTATGCTTTAACCGTCAATTAGAACGAAACTTACTGATGAACTTTGTTGCACCTTCACTTAAATATTAAACTTGCCTTGGCCACCACCTTTGCTGGTGATTCGAGTGACTTAAAATACTCATTTGCAACAGTAAAGTGGTAATGGTGAGTATTTTCTCACAACACTAACCTACAGATTTATAATGAGACAGCTTAACATAAAAGGTACAATACTGTGTATGTATACACAAGTTACATATGCTTACATAGACATAGATACATATACACATAAAAATATATATAGTCACTAAAGTTTATTCTGAAGTATTGAAAACATTTACACACAGGATCTATCAATGTTCAAAAAAAAAAAAAAGCCTCTGAATTTATAATCACATCATCTGCTCCAAAAATTTATTGGTATGTGTACAAAAATGCCCATATTCATGAACTTTCTATTACAGAAAAGTAAACAAAAAGCAACCAAGAAAAAACATATCAAAAACATGTAAAATCATGTCTATTCATAAAAATATTTAATTTAGCACTTAATCTAAAAAACATACAAAGGAAATGAAGAAATTAAGGCATATATGGAAAGTAATTTAATGGCAAAAGCATAGGTAAAATTTTAAAGACTGTATGAGGCAAAAGTACTTTTTCAGACTGACGAGAATAGGCTCAAAGTGAGAAACAGATAATACACCAAAAATGACAGGAGAGCACTAGATTGATGATTCTCCTTACAGTTTAACTTCTTTTATGTAAACATCTTACAGTCTAACTTAAAGAAAAAGATGGTAACAACATATCCACTTCCACTGAAGTAAAACAATTCAGCTGCAGGGGCTTGGAACTAGATGGTCTTCATGGTCCCTTCCACTGCAAACCATTCTATGGTGTTGTAATATCCTAACAAACATATTAAACTTAAGACAAATGAAAAGGCCGCTGGGCAGAATTTAAAAAGCAACACAGTTTAGGCAACAACAAATATATAGTCTCTGTCTGCTACAATTGCTAGTTTAAGAAGTTGTGATTTCAGGGACTGTCCATCAGTTAAAAAAGAGACTACACCCTATTTTTGTAGGGACAATAAAATAAATGGATAGCTCAGTCTCCAGTCCCAAGTTGCATCAACTAATGAGCTGCTACCAAACAAAACATGCTAAAAGTCAAATGCTAAACTAAGAAACAACAAATTAGAAAATATGGTTTAATGTTCACCTCACACATGTTCTCATCATGGAAACAAGGCATCAGCATCTTCTGTATTTAACTCCTATAATAAATGGATTTTTGAGTCATGGCAATGCAATAAACAGTAATTACTAGCAATAACTATAAATTACAATGTATAATTTTCTACTTCCTATAAACATATAATCTGCCTATACAAGCAACAAAAGGACCACATCTGTCACAAATGAGATCCAGTATATTGATCATAATGCAAAGTCAGACTTGTTCCTAGTGATTTAGCCGCTGTCATTTTGTTGCAAGGACTACCATTTTGTGTCACAGCATTTGATTTTATTTTCTCTAAAAAAGAGCATGAAATGGATTAAATAACGAACAAGCTCCCAAATTATGGGGTGGGGGGGTGGGGGGTGGGGGGCGGGCAGGGGGAAAGCCCCATAATTCAAAAAGAAAGAATTTCATATTATACACAATTTTAAATTGTAAATTAAAAAAACCCTAAGTTGTATAAGAACAGAAATAAAAATGTTCACATATACATATATAAAAAAAATTCTCCAAGTTTACAACTTGACTGAAAGCAAATCTTTACATTGAGCACTACAGTACTGTAGCCAAAATATTAGAAGAAAATATAAATGTTTTTAAATAGATTACACTGTTTCTCTACAACCTATTACTATATATCTGTTCTGTGCAGCTGCTATAACAGTTTAAACAGTTATATTACAAGTGCATGAAAAGCAAGGTCAGTTTAAGCCTGTAAGTCTGTGTGACTGGGATATGGCTATAGCAAACATGGTCATTTTTCCATTAAAATAATTTATCATTAAATCCTTTCTTGGATTTTTAGGTTACAGACATTTTAAGAACTGTGCAAGGAAATATATTAATGTTCTCCAGCTAAACAAATAGAACTCATTTCCTTTAGTTCTCTTTTCTCTCTCAAAACACTTTATTTTTTATTGCTTATAAATGAACTCTGAACTAAAAGGTCTGTGCTTCAACTATTTTATTATTTTACTGATTTTTTTTTTCCACACAGCTTCCCACCTAAGATTCTAGAAAAAATGGTGATTTTTTTGCCCCAAAGAGAATTAATCAGAACCTCTTGTTCCAATTTGCTCATGTTCAGGGTTACTAGTCATTGCTGACAGTCTCTGGGAAAGTGGCGTTCCTAATTTGTGAGGCACATCCTATCCAGAAAAACCGCTTTAATGAGAATTGCTTCATTAATGGTTGCATAATCTCTATCCTGAACTTGATTATTAGTGATTTTATCTTACTGCTTTACATACTTGCTGGCTTGAAGGTGTTGAAATGTTTCCAAGCTTTCACTGTGCCAGCAATACAGAATGCATGTGTTTCATATTACATAATGAAAGTGCTTATCATACATCAGTAGTTTTTGAGAACACTGTGATAAATCCAGGTCCACTAAGCAGTTTGCTAGCAAATTTCTGTTTATCTTAACAAAATTGTAACTGTGATATACTTGCACTTTTAAGCTATCAGTAATGTCAATACTTCACAAAATCAGAAGAACGGCATTTTAGGACCTTAGGCTTTTTTGATCACCAAGTTAAACATTACACCTAATTTTTTCGCTGTAAATATTTTTCTCTGGCTTCTGTAGATCAGCAGATTGTTAAAGAGCTAGTGATAGGATTTTCTAGACTCTATAATTGTAGGGCAGAAATATTTCTCCTAAACTTACTCATTGTCTTCTTTCTTTTGTGGAGGTATCCCATATATTTAGATTACGACTTTTACTTACATTGCCAAGACCTGATGTAAAACTCATAGAATCATCAGGATTGGAGGAGACCTTCAAGATCATCCTGTCAAACTGACAACAGAGCACCACCATTATCACCCCAAGTGCCATATGCAGGCACCTCTAATACGAAAATGTTTTAGTTTTACAGACTGAGTAACATATGTAAGAATTTCTGGTCTTCTAGTATTTCTGAGATATGAAATACATATGAAAAGAAATTGAATCTCAATTGAGTAAAGCAGAAAAAAAAGTCCTCTCTTTGGTGAGGGCACAGACAACTTTGAAAGATAAGGGATAGCAGAAAGAAGTGTGAAGAACAATAAGCAGGTCTTGCATAAGAGAAAACAAAAGCTGATAGAAATAAAGCTAGTATGCTTCCTGAGTACTTACAAGCTCACAGGAACAGTTGTCAGTAAGAATTACAGTAGTATCAGTTGAGTAAGGAGGAGGAAGGCAGGATTGTAAGAGAAAGCAGAGGTTGGAGAAATATTAATAAGATTCTGCTAGGGTCTGAAATCTAATCCAGAGAACTACAATTACAGTATAAAAAATACAAATTTTAATATGTAAATATTAAAAATATTTGGAATACACACTACACCTGATTATCTAAAACATAAGGATAAATATGACTCGCAAAAAAATAATACGGCATAGTATCTACAGTTGTATTAAGAACTTCTTGACCCATACAAGGACACTGCATGCAAAAGAAGACATTAAATAATTTAGATTTTTGCTCTCCCTCCCTCTCTTTCTCTCCATTTCTTCCTTTTAATGCTTTATGCTTCAACTCTGGAAAGAGCTTAGAAACTGACACAAGTCTTTCAACTACATGAAAATAGTCCAGAGTCCAAATGGTGACAAGACACCTGCCAGACAGGGTCAGCATCACATTGAGGATGAAGAGAACAACTGTAACTTTCTCATCGGAGAAATTGGCAATCAGAAGTGTGTTCTAATACAATTAACTTTTGAAAAAGTAAAATATGGATCACCATTACAAGTCACCATAAATTTCTAAACGGCTTAAAGGTTATGGCCACTACAACTTAGCCCAGACTGTTACAAAGTGAATGGAAAAGTGAATTCTCAACAGATTAACAGAATTCTGTAAGAATTTTTCCTAAGCATTATCATTCATCTTACATCTCTATCATATTGCCATATACGTCATATATTATCATATATGTATTTTACTGATTATGACTGGATTTGGATTAAAACCAAATTGTCCCTCAACTCCAAACTATTTTCTCCTTGAAGTAACATAAATATCTCCAAATATCTCTTGCTAAACCAAACTGTAATTACAATTAACTAACTCCTTATACAGATTTGAGATATCCATTATTTAGCAATTACATTATTTATTCTTCCATTATTTCTCCTGAATTTCCTGTAGTTTATCACCTTGCAAAACATGCATTTTTTCTGCTTGATAAACACCATATTACAATTTCTGGCATGATAAACCACAGCTGAATCACACTTGCATGCTCTGAACAGTCTAAGGGATCCTCCCTGAAAACAAATGATCAACAATAAAGTCTTCACTGATGAGGATACGTTCATCACAGAGAAACCAAAACAAGAAGTTAAAATTACTGAAAAACTATACTCTTCTACATGCTGCCATATTTTACTGAGGGTGGAAGTACCCATTTTAATCTTACAGAAAGGCTGGAAGTAGTAGCTCACAAAAACAGAAGTGAAGGGGACAACATATCTAAGTGTAAAAAATTCTCATGAGGAAAGCAAAATTACTTTGCCTATTTCAACAGAAGTATGCTAGCTATTTAATTAAAATGCTGTAGAAATTATCTTCCTTTTGCACAAACAGATCAAAATGATACATAGTACTGGATAACAGAAAAGAGAATAGGGTATTTCAGTTGGAAGGGACCCAGAAAATGTTTAAAGAAGTTCTATTTCTGTAGTTATTTAAATTTCACAGTATTATGATGAAAGAAAAACATCATTGAAATAGTGGATCACATTTTAAATTCAGGGGAAAAAGTAATTATTTTATTTTCTATTGTAATAAGTAATTTGATAGGAAAGAAACTACACTGCAGCAGTAAGAAAACAATCACTATTTTTTTGTTTATCATTTGAAACACTGAACACTGTGTTTGCAAAAGACCTTCCAAAATCACTGCATGTTTTCGAAGAAATATTCAAAAGCATATACACATGTGCTTGCATACCCATACACAATCTATACCTAATTTTTGTTATAAATCTTAATTTATTTGTATTTTAGTTATATTGACATTCTATATCTGGTTCTTCTCTTACTATGAAACTCAAACTGTTAAAAACACTCATTAAAAAAGATTGTTGAACAGAGGTTCCCTAGGCAGCTAATTACAAGCAGCAGCGGTGTAACTCCATAAACAGAATTATGTGCATCTTGGGTTTCATGCCTCATGTTATACAGTATAGTATCAAATTTTATTTACATAACCTATGCTCAAATATGGGATTAATTTGACGCTGTTATCAGCTGTAAAATCTGTCAGATACACTTATTTCTTGTTTCAAAATTAGAACCACATTTCTGTGCTTTACCTGGCCCATTTAATCAACATTATGCATTAATTCGTTTTAAAAATAATTCAAACCAAACCACAGAATTTAATTAATTTAAAATAAGTTTTGTTGTGCTTGCCTTTTATAACTTTGCGCCTTCTCTTATTCTGAATACAATGATAAAGAATTATATGTTCATAGAAAACAAAAATGTACATCTAAATCTTGGAAAGACACCTTTTTCAACGTGGAGGACCAGGGCTAGTCTGCTTCCATAAGAGTCTTCTGATTTGTGCGCCATGTATTGATCATGTATCTGCAGCAGGTAACACCTTTAATGAAAGAGATCTATATTGCTATCCAATGGTAAACTGACCAAAAGATAGATTAAATCGACTTCACTTACACATCTTATTAATTATCATGCAAGAGAATTCTTGCCACAGAAAATGTGACAATTCTAGGTTTTAAAACAGAAAATAAAACAATTTATTAAATTGTTATGAACAGCAAGAATTCTATTCAAGGCTATAGTAAATTTTCAAATCCTCTACTAAACAATTACAAAGAAAGAAGAAATTCTAATAGCAACTTACTAGTGTTTGTATAAGAAAACATCTAATACCATTAGGTACCCACTACAGTAACTGCAGCTGAAATAGCTGTTTTGAATAGTGCAGCCTGAGCATCTATATCTGTTATTGCCAAAGAGAAGCAACAGTATGGTGAGATATAAAAAGACAAAGAGCAGAACGAGCTTTACTGTCGGTAACTACCACTGAAAAGAAAAAAGTCACCTCCTCAGTGACAATGAAGACTGGTCTACCCGAGTATATGCCCAGATTAAGGATACTTCCAATTCTGTACAGTTTCCAGAAGAGGCAGGAAGGAACAAGTGCATTCCGAATATTGTTAATGATTCATTCTGACAAATGCTGCTCCTCTGCTGCTAAAAAAGAACTTGTAATGGATATAATTTCTTTGGGAACACTCATTCAGCATAAAAAGATAAACACACTGACAACTAGCTGATCCTAAGGTGAGAAAACAGCTTCTGAAACCCAAGGGCAATACAAGATGTGCTAGACTTTGAATATAAACTGTGTACAATGAGTTAGAACTTACAGCATATGTTCAGAATAAGGCACAACCTACATATGAACATGGGCATAATGATGCAAATTTGAAGGTACATGATCAATGGTTTTCTAAAGTATTTAGCAGGCCGATATTCTTTCCAGTCATAACGGTTTTTAAAGCTGGTGTATTCCCCAACTGCTTTTGTGTTTGCATGACAGCCCAACCATGATTTTCTTTGGTTTTAATTTCAAATCTCATTCATACAATATTTCTCTGGGATGAAGCAGGACATCTATGATCCCTTGGGGGAAGGAATTTCAAAACTGCAATCTGCAAAGACACTGATCTGTCCAGATGGCAGGTGCCAAACATCCATATGACAAAGAGCTTCCAAAGTACCTGCAGGAAAGGTAGTGAAGGGATTTTGGGTCTACCACTCTCCACATGACTCAAATGGACAAAAGGGATAAATTTCTGCTATTGAACCTGAAGAACAATTCCAACAGTTTCTACCATCACTCTGGAGAATGAAAAGAGAATGGTTAGTGTTGCTCCTTTAGAAATCTGACATAGCACATAATTCAGAATGTGTGTAAATTACTTTTTGAAAACAAAATGAATGTATAAACCTTGGTAAGACAGAAGGATGGGGGCAGTAGATGAAAAGCAGAAGACAAAAACATCATCAGATGTGAAGACCTGAGGAATATGAAATAGGAAGCAAACAAATATATTGGTAAGAATAATTTCAATTGCAGGAGAGAATAAGAATCAACAGAGGAAAAAGCTGGAAATGGAAATAAGTGAGATATATATAAGTGAGAAAATCATAGGCAGAGTAGCACACTGCTACACAGTGTAGCACACACTGTTTTAGAGGCTTACTACTGGTTTAATCACATGATTTTCTACACTGTTTTATGATTTGAAGTGATCCATCAGTAACAGTAAGGCAGTCAATGCTTCACCACACAAGTTGCCGAATTTCTGTAAATTTCTTTGTTTAAAATGCTTATCTGTGCCACAACTCAAAACATGAACAATTGGATGGTTTTTCACCTTTCACTAGGGTCTGTGTTCAGTCATGTTATATTAAATTAAACTTTTTTACAGAATTTTACCTTTTTTAAGGCAGACTGTTTATTTCTGTCTAAATCTTCTAGTCAGAGAACATGTAATCAAATAAGAAGCTGCTCATGAATAACTCAAAGTTTTGTTAAAAATGTATTTCCATAGCCATTAATCAGAAGCACAATATCCCTGTCATTATCAGCAACTCCTATACGCAAAAAGAAAAGAAAACATCTGTTGGATCAAGTACAAAAGAAAACATCTATTGGAATCATCCTGAGAGCAAAATTATACTGGCATAAGAGGAGAGAAATTAGCAACTTGAAAGATAAATCATTATTGTAGAAAAGAAGTTGTATTCTGTGAACTGGCATTACCATGCCATGAGGTACCATTGATTTTTTTTTATTAAAGGAGTAACTGGGCATGTTAGCCCATAGCCTCTCCTTTATCTAGCTACATCAAAATCACTCTGATCTTAACTATTTACATCACCAGTTTTACCCTAATTAGCTAAGTACTGTGGATTAAAGAACAACGTTGAAACCCTGATGTTTTACTGGGAATACTTCCAATATAGAGCATGCTTGACCAGTGTTCCCTTTCAACACAACAAAAAAGAACTATCCAAGGCTTTTAAGTGCTGGCATTTATTCCTAGAATGCTAGCCAAATTCCAGATCACTTGGTTACATTATGCTTTCTTGAATTCCTTCTCTACTCCAAAAACAGACATACTATTCTTATTTTTATACTCTAAAAGCATAACTGAAGAGAATTGTTAGTACACAATAACCATATTACTTCTGAAAGAAAAAGCAATTGCATTTCAGTAACCTCCAAGAGGATTCTAGTTACGTTGCACACATTCTTTAATAATGCTAGACAAAAACCACAGTAAAAGAATGTAGGATAAATGTGCTCAGATAATGAGCATTTATTGAATAATAAAGATAAAATAACAGCTGATGATGCCGTGAGAGTATTCTAAGTAGTACTCAAAATATCTCAGTCTATTATTTATAAAGCAATCCATCCATACAATTTTATACTTACAATTTGTAGCCACGCAGAAAAATCTGATTAAGTGGATCTTTATCTTGCAGAAACACTATGCCAGAAAATGAATAAAACTGCTCACAACAAAAATGAACATCTGAACTTTACTTACCACCTTACTACTCACTTACTACTACTATTACTTTTACTACTTTACTGGCTTCTTTTTTCTAAAAAAAGGCAACTGGAGAGAGCTTTCATTCATTTACACCAAGCACACAACTACATATATACAGAAAAGAATGACTACAAGAAAAATGTTCACATAATTTTAGTTCTGACTGTATTGTCCCACAGACGTGAGTAGATATGTGCAATTACTGAGGTTGACTACAACCATCTTCTGATAATATGTTTTACACACAATTTCCTAAGGCAGAGAAATAGTGACTCAGAATTTCAAGACTCAGCTTAAGCCATAGAACTAAGGCAATTTGTGTTACCTTGACCCTCTTTGTTCTGTCCCTAATGGCTGGCTGGCTGGCTGGCTGGCTGGCTGGCTATCTATCTATCTATCTATCTATCTATCTATCTATCTATCTATCTATCTCTTCATGGCTAGCTACCTGTACCAGTCACATTCCTCAATGAATCTTTGTTCAATTCCAGTCTCTAACCATCAGCTTGTTGTATCCCTTGCCAACTGCTTTCCAAACAACTCGTATTATCCCGCTAAGGAAGCACAGAATCCTCAAACCAAAATGCTCAACTTCCTGATAAAGAAAAAACACAATGGAAAGAAAGTAGTAGTAAGACCAAAAATAATCTATTAAGAAGAACGAGATGTTTAGAAATGAGTACTGAAATTCAGCTAAACCACATCAATGTGTCCAAAATAAAAATGTCCTTAATTCATTTCTTTGTTTCACACACTAATTTAAAGTTGTATCAACATGCCAGACTATTTCTCCAGGAATTTACTGTGTCCTTAAGACATGTATGTACTCATTATTCAGAGAGGTTTTAATGTGCTTACTACTTCCTTTCATTTTGCTTATGTGAATTTTTAATCTGTCAGGCAGTTTGGTTCTTTCTTTCCATTATTTCCACTCACCTTTTACTGTTCTGATGCTTTATTTTACTGTTTTGATGCTTGAAATGGTTAAGAAACACTGTCTACCTTAAAGCTGCAAAAGCTCTCCAAAAACCTTCAAGCAAAGTCAGTAGTGGGTTTTTAAAAACACAACCAAACTAGCTAACAAACAAAAACCAAATCAAACCCCCATCCGCTTTAGTAAGTCTCTAAGTAGTCTCACAAATTAAGCCAAATGGCATCGATATTTGAAATATTATTCCATTCCCTATTCCTCTCTCCGCCATTGTGGATTGTAATTGCTGCCAAGCACATCACACTGGAAATAATGAATTCTTGCTTGAAGCTGAAAAATCCTTCAGTCCTTGATTTAAGCGTGCAATTGCTAAAACTGAACCAAATGGAACCATATTGTCTCAGATACAGACAGCAAGTTACGGATTTTGCTTAAGAAGATTAAATTATCTTCTTCCTTACTTGGTTATCAGTACAAAAAGGAATCACAACAGTCAGCCACAGAACTCCACTTGTTGCTCACACTGGAAGCACTTTGCCCTGTCTCTTTAAAGCACCAGAACTCTGCATTTCTCCTGCCTTAATATTGCCCAGTAATTTACTGAGATTTACTCATAATGAAACTACATACTAATAATCCATTTTGCAGTACAGAAAACAATGCCCCCAGTCACAATATTTTCCTGCATGCAGCACACCTGTAACTTTACAAACCTCATTATATATTCTTATTGGTATTGAACACACTTTAAAAATATAAACAGATTATTTAACCAGTAAATGCTGATCTTGCATTTGTATTGTACGTAGCCCCTTTATTATTGCCAAGTGTTAGTTCTGCAGCTACTTGAAGTGGAGGACTTTATTTTGCAGGACTGGTACAGCAGACTCACACCCAAGAGCTCTATGTGCAGATAATGAAAAGATTAGAATATGCCATAGGAACCACAGTTCTGCCTCACAACCCTCAAAACCGAGATTGAGAGAAAATAAAGACGGGCAGCAAATGCACCTATTATACAATTATTGGAAGTAAGATAGCACTTGAAGCACCAGTTCAACCTGAAAGTCAGATGCCTAATGTTCTTGTTTAAAAATAACAGAACGGCTAGAGAGCCTTAAAAAAAAAACAAAACAAAACAAAAATAACCAAAAAAACCCAAAAAACCAGCAGAGGCTGCAATCTCAAAATGCAGAAAACAATGCAATTTTTGCATAATGAAGGGTAATCTAATTTTTTTACAAAAAGCCAATTTAGGTTATGGAATTCCTAACCACAAACTGCTGTCAATATTAAACATATACAGAGATTCAGAACTATCTGCATCTGTTCATGGAAGGAAAAGTTAATTGTATTAGCTTATGTCAATGGATAAAGTCCTTCACCACATTGAATGATGGCAGGGAGAATGTTCTATGTGGCAATGGAATATATGCTAACAGATCTTAGTATATGATTTCTCCCCATTTCTTTCCCAAAATCTTTTATTGATCATTGTTAGAGACAGGAAACCAAATCTACATGAGGTATGACTCAATATAACTGTTGTTGTGAGGCAACAGAGAAAACCAAGTTAGAAGTCACAACAAGCCTCCATAGTGCTGTTTTGTGAGCCAGGAGGGGCCACAGAGCTGAGAAATGCACCAAGCAAACCACCTGTGGAAATATGTAGTGAGCACAAACCTCAAGATCATGACTTTTTTGTTTAGAACTTAATCCTTTTCTGTCCTCAGTAACAGACATGAGGAACCAGAAGAGAGTATATGTGAAGGACAAATAAATTCAAAACTAAGTTTTAAAGAGGACATGGTCGTTCAATCATTGTCAGAGAGGATAAATACCCTGAGATTAGCTCAGGTGGTTAGAGCATAGGGCTAGTAATGCTGAGATTGCAGATTCAAACCCAGTATGGTCTATTTGCTTAAGAGTTGGACTTAATGATCCTTGTGGATCCAACTTCCAACACAGACTATTCTGTAATTCTATGATTCAAATAACATACAGTAAAATTAATAATAAACTGGGATGGAAAAGTGAAAAGAAGCCCTAGGAGAAGTGGAGGCTATTTAGCCCCTTTGTACTTTCCCAGAAAAGAGAAAAAACAAGCAAATAATAGAAGCGATAACAAGAAAAAAAAATTTTTTTTTAGAAAAGTACGTTTATAAGCAATCTTGTTGATACAGAAAAAAGCAAATTTTGGTGCACAAAAGGAAACTCCTGAACCCAGACACTCTTTAATTACTCTGTATCAGTGTAGTGCCACTACTGTCCGCACAGCTTCACCCTAAATGTAATTTAATTCATTTGACTTTTCTTAATTTTAGTTGTATTAAATTGCAGTGATTCCTTTGCCCTTCAGTTTATTATGTTGAACATTTAGGAATATTTTGATTGTTCTTTTGTTATAAAGTTTATTGATATTCACCATTAAAATGGACTCTTTCTATTTTATTCTTTATGCATACCACTATTATGTCCATGTTACTCAAAACTAATGTCTAAAAATATCTATAGGCTTGGTAATTTTTTGTTCTTCATAAGCGCAGTTTCTTTCAAATGGGTAAAAGGAATGAAATGTAACAGAGGACCCCTGACACCTCGATTTCTGATCAAGAGGTTGGTGACTGATGTCTTATATACCTTTGACTATTACAAATTCATCCTGTATACAATCCTCTCCTCTTTCAAAGCAAATCCACAATAAGATGCATGAAGTTTAAAATAAAGACTGAGTCTTAGGTGAAAAATTCATATGCATTCCATAATTACTGACTAAAAATCTACATCATATTACTGACTAAAAATCTACATCATTCAAAGTACAGAGTCCTGTGAAAATCAGTTTGGAATGCCCAGCAGCATTCCTAGCAGAGATGTAAAAAATTAAGAGAACAGGAAGAAAACAATATTATTATTTTAAAGCACTGGTGTTTTCAGCAAGGGTAGAATAAGGAAAATACTTACTTTATTTGTTTTCTGCAATTATTTTCCTTTAAACGGTCTCTGGATTCAGCTTTCACAGCACAGAACACAGACATCTTCCCAAGTTCTTAACTTCAGGGGAAGAATGAAGTAAAATTTGATTAATACATTATCCCACCACTTCTCAGAATAAAGAAAGCTACATTAATTTGTTAAAACAGATTTTGATGAAACAGCAAGGCACTACTGAATTTGAACATGAAACTCTGCATCTTTCTCACAGTTCTGGCTTATGTAAGATTTTACTATGTCAACTCAACAGACAGAAAAACTCATGTTAATTTAAACAAAATTAGGAGTTTACAAATTCAGTGAACATGATCATGAACTTGAAGAAATGCATTCCATTAAAAAGAAGTACCAGCCTTTCAAAGCCAGGGGTAATATGGAAAAAAGGTCAGTAATTAATATAAATCAATGCTGGTTTTCATGTTTTAAATTAACATAAGCTTCTGTTAATGACTACCTGCAGCAACACCTAACTGTACATCAACATAAATACATATACAATGATTTCTGGAGCTATGGGAAAAATTCCATGATGACGCTAAAATACGATTGGTCTTTCCTCCCTGACATACCAAAAAATACTCTGACAACAGATTCACCCGCTACAAATACAATTATAAAAGTATTAAAAATTTAAACTTTTTTCTTTCCTAAAGTGTATTTTTATAAGTTAAGATATATGCAAAATTTTGAATCCTCACAAGAATATAAATATTTATTTAAACATCTGTCCTAAAAGTACTTCCTCTCTCTTGAAATTTTCTGTTATTTCACTCATTCATATGGCACTGACTCTACACTGACCTTTTCAAGATTTATAAATACCTGGTCAGTTACACATTTATATTCTTATTCTCAAGGACTTAATTTGATTTAAAGCACACCCTCTGTCAAAGCACACCGATTTTATCTGAGGAACTCTGTATTCAAGGAACAGAATCTGTAACATTCCAAGTTAACTGCACTTTTGAAAATTATCATTAGCTTGTTATCGGTCATTAGCCACTATATCATTTTGTTCCTGCCTTTTGTAGCAAAAATAATCCTTCGCAATTTCGTATTGTGCTGAAAGGTACTTGAAAACTTTAGCAGTTAAAATATCTTTTCCAAGAAAAACAAAACAAACCAAAAATAAGCCAATTTAAATAACCACTGTATGCAGGGCATTTTTCAGATGTAGCTCTCTTCACTATGCTCTAGCGTTTTATTACACACGCTTCAAGTATACTGGAACACTGGAACGACGCATGGTTGCGGTGTGATTCTAAAACAAAGACGACATGATACAAACAAAAGCTGAGAAAAGACGGTCTCGGCGGGACTCGCCCCAAAGCGGGCTCGGCTCCCGCACGAGCAGCTGTCTGGCACAGGGACGCCCCGAGCCGCACACCAACAGCGCTGCTCTGCATGTGCAGCGCGCCTTTTGGACTGCTGGAGCTCTGCTCGGCACTCCTTCGCTCCCCCTCCCCCTTTCCACACGGCGCCAACACAGTAATAATGTGTGCCCTTATAAGAACGGATTTGGGAAAATCATCCTGGATTAATTCCCCTTCTTCCGCCAGGCTGCGCTTTGCAGAATCACAAAAATCAATCAGGTTGGAAAAGATCTTTGAGGTGATAAGAGTCCAACGTGAGCCAACACCACCGTGGTCAACCAAACCATGGCACTGAACGCCACATCCAATCTTTCCCTGAACACCTCCAGGGACGACGACTCCACTACCTCCGTGGGCAGCCCATTCCAGAGTCTAATTATCCTTTCTGCGAAGAAATTCCTCCTGATTCCCAGCCTTTCGGTCTCCGCCCTGCACCACCCCCACCAGCTCACGAGCAAAGAAGGACCGCGCCGGAGTTGGGGCACAACGGGGCTGTTTAAACAAACACACGTGGAAGGCGCAGCCCGAGCAGGCAGCGCTCCGCGCCGGCAGTCCCGGAAAGCTGCGAGGCAGCGGGCAGAGCGTACCCCGCAAGCCCACCGCGCTCCCCCGGCGCGGGGCTCAGCCGGGCCCGGTCCGGCCCCGCCGCGCCGACCCCGCCTCAGCCCCCGCCCGCCCAGCACCTCCTCCGGGGCCG
>VZUI01033780.1:0-107226 GCA_013401135.1 Cettia cetti
AGGAGAGGAGAGGAGAGGAGAGGAGAGGAGAGGAGAGGAGAGGAGAGGAGAGAAACGATAAATCCCAAATATCTCTCAGCCTTTCTCAGCAGCAAAAATCTTGATCTTTCTCTGTGATTTAAAAAAACAAAAGATGGGTCTCTCAGCCAGACACTTCTTTGCAAATGAGCTTTGAGTGCCATGTGTCAAATCCTGCACCAGAAGAAGTTCAGTGCTGGAGCCCGTCCTGCCAGGCTGGGAGACCCCCTGGCAGCATGGTCTGGTCTCTGTGCACCCTACCCAAAGGTGAGACTCTTTCCCTCTTTTCCCTCCTTGCTTTATGGGTGAGGAAGACAGGCCAGATATCCCCAGTCATCCCAGTTAGGACAATCTGGTCAGTATGGGAGATCAGATCCCGGCTGTCTCCAGTCAGAAAATCCAGGGCAATTCCCCAAAATCTGTTTCCTTTGAAGAACAGAGAGTTCAGCTACAACCACAGTTTTAAGGGACACAGGCAATTTGTGCTAGAGCATACATTCCATGAAAAAAATGTATGAATGGGAATCTGTAATCACAATAGAAAGTGTTAAAAGGGGGAGCAGGGGGCAGAAAGGACCATGGGATTGCACCTGGGACAGCAAAACCAGGGGAAAAACCTCAGCTGCCAAACAGCCTTAGTCCTGGGGGCTGTCCACTCACTCAGTGGGAAAGACTGAGTAAGGTGTCCTACAAAAATGGGAATAAAGGCATGAATTTAGAGCTTTTCCAGCACTAGTGGTGAGGGTCAGGCACCCTTCCTTTCTAGCACCTTCTTCTGAGTCCTTGTGCTCTCCCAAAGCATGAGCCATGGCAGCAACTCTTCCCCAGCTCTCCAGTACAGTTCATGCCCACCACATGCAAAGCATCTCTTAGGAATGATCAGCAATGCTCAAACAAGAATTTGGGAGCCACAACTTTTCAGGCACCAGGAGAAACACCCAGCACCTTCCCAGAATGGTTTAATGGGCCTGCCTGAGCCCATTGCCAAATCATCAGTTCTCGCTCCAAGGCCTGGGGATGCCAGAACTGGTTAGGAATGGTAGGAAAACATCTCCACATTGTGGGAAAACAGCTTGTTTTGCCAACCCTGTTCTGTGAAACAGATGAACTGTACTTTTCTGAAATACTAGAAAGCAGCCCAAGATGCTGACCCAGGCTGTTAAAATCTTCAGCGCAAACAGGTGAAGTCTGGAAGCAGAAAAGCAGAGGTGATGGACGATGGTGCCAGACTCTTCAAGTGAAACCCAGTGACGGCACAAGGAGCCGCAGCCATAAATTAGAACACAAGAAGTTCCACTTCAGTATGAGGAATAACTTACTTCCACTGAGGGTGGCAGAACACTGAACTCCCAGGGAGAGTGTGGAGTCTCCCTGTCTGGAGACATTCCAATTCCACCTGCTCTGGGTGACACTGCCTTGGCAGGGCCTTGGACGAGGTGATCTCCAGAGGTCCCTTTTAGGCCCAGCTACTCTGGGATTCTGTGAACAGAAGGGTTCAGAAAGTAGCTCTGAAGCTTACTAAACCTCCTCTTGAAGTCATAGAAGCCCATCGTACTTTTATTTCAGAGGGGACTAAAAAGCTTCAAGGGAATCACCCAGAAGGGCACAATCTGAGGGACCTCAGGGAGGAGGGTCGTCACTGATGACACTTCTGAACTCACAACACAGTTGTGACCTTTGACTCCAAACTAACCCCACACTGTTTGGGAGATGATGAATATTAGAAGCAGACTCTGACTTACCTTGGGTGCGGCCAAGTACTGGACATGTGCCCCTGGGGGACAAGCCCTGCCCTGCAGCACTGACCTTGCCATGATGGGAAGAAGGAATTGCAGCACCAAGAGGCAAATAACTAACTCAAGGTCCCATGGGCAGCACAAGTAGCATCCTACCTCCCATTGAGCTCTCACTGGGACTGGCTCTTTGCCTGGTTAAGAAATTCCATGACTCAAAATGCCATTGGGGACAGACAGCAATGGACTGTACAGAATTACCACTTACAGCAGAGTTGCTTGTAGAAAACAGTGCTGATATCTCTGTTTTAACAGCGAAGTGTTCTGTAGACACACTGCATTTCCAAGGAAAAGGGAATATCTAATCACCTCTGCAGAGCAACCAGGACATGCTTTCTATCTGTAATGATCACGATTTCTAACAGTTTTTAACACTGTTTCCATTCCTACTCTCCAGGGACTGTCAGAACTGAAAAGGACGTTTTGTGTGAGCCTTGAAATGCTGTCGCCTGGCTGAGTGGGAAATGCTGCTGGAGCCAGGAGAGTGTGAATGTGTGACTCTGCTGGGGCAGATTACATTGGAGATTGATACAGGAAGTGTGAGAAAAAAAAAAAAAAGCCCAGTGGGAGAAATGAGAAGGGAAGTGCTGTGAGCACAGGGATTTGGTTTCTTCACTCACGCTGGAACAAAGAGCAGAGCGTTTTGTTCCACCAACTGCCTACCACGCTGGGATGCCTCCGTCGCAGGGGTACCAGGATGCCTGTTCTGCTGGGGTACCACACACAGCTTACACAAGGCCCAGGGCTCCTTGTGAACCTGAGAGCTCAGGGCAACTCCCAGTCACATAGCTCAGCTCCCCACACCAGGCCAGTGCTGTGCTCTGTGGTCTGCTGCATGTCAGGGCAAGGGAGAGAGGAAGGCACCCAGTCTCCCTGCAACTCCCCAAAGCCCTACCCAGCATTCATCTTGCAGAGCTGTTCAGAACAATGGGCTGACAACAGAGACACAAGCTGTTCCCTCCTCCAACAAGAGGTATTTCCATCCCTATTTTACAGTTGGAGTGCATTTCTTCTACAGAGATCTGGAAAGAATGAAGATCTCCTGAGCCTCAGGGCTACTGTTTTATCCACAAAACCACATAAAAGATTTAAAGTCAAAATAGACAAAGCACAGCTTCATCCTCTCAAGTCACTGGTTCAGATTCCTCCATAAGCTTCAGTGCAGGCTTCTGGTGTTGCAGAGCTGCCTCCTGTGACAGCAACACCAAGATGGGACCCTCTCAGCTACCAGCAGGCTAGGAGGGGCACAGCACACCACTGCTTTTTTCACTACCACATAAAGAACAGCCATTCTTATGGGTTGGAATAAGGTGGTCTTTAAGGCTCCTTTCAACCCAAACCATTCTGTGATTCTGCAGGACCAGTTCATGGGCAGTTCTGAATAACCAGGATAAAGAATGACAAAAACCCATATTCAAGTTATCCAAATGGAATAAGGGAAAAAAAACATTGCATTCCCATGCAGGAACTGCTGTTCCAGGTTCAAGGAGCCCTCAAAGCCTGATGCTTGCACAGCCCAGCACAGAGGTGCAGAAAGCACAAGTTTATCTCCTGTGCAAAGCCATCCCAGCAAGGCACCTCGTACACCTCATCTCATGCCTCTTTCCCTGCAGAATTTGGGCATCAATATCAGCAGTGCTGGAGGGGGGTGTGGCTGGCATTAGCCCTCCTAGAGGGTCACAGAGACCACAAACATCCTTGGGTGATGGCAGACAGTTCAGGAATTTTCATTTTCCACAGTGAGACCAGCAATATTGAAAAAGAGACCTGAGAGCACTTACTGCAGTAGCCATCTCCTGCTATGTCTTCAGTTTGGCAAGGTGTCTATTTACAAAGCACATGCAACAGCAAAACTTCCTAAAGACAGGAAAATGGCAGCACATAGTTTCATCCACACCTGACACATGGCCAATGTGCAGCTGAGCTGAGAACACTTTCTAGATAAAGAAAGTATTTCTTTTTAAATAAGAAATTTAAATAAGGTGAAGTTTTACATTTAAATCCCAGATCCACTGTTTCTAAGGCCGTGCTTTCCCTCAAGGCCAGACCCACTGGGTGTGGAGATGTTGGTGCAACCCAGTAACCTGCATTTTGCAGACGTTCAGTGATGATTACAAAGCTCCTGTCCAGCCCTAAACCCTGTGAATGTTACACATTTTGGCCAAAGAAAGGAAGATGACTCTCTTCAGAACACAACCACAGGCATGCCCTCAAGACCTTTAATCAGAATGGAATTTCTCAGCAGCACCCAGGAATGGCAGGCCATCTGAAGCCTGGCTCTATAATGACTTAGGAGAAACCCACAACCCTCCTGCCTCATCACTTTGTGCACCTCCTCTGGGAGGAAAATCTGTGGTTTTTTGTGAGCTATCTGCTTTTTTCAGGTTTGTTTCTCACCTAAAGATTGACCAAATTCTTCAGTTTCGCACAAACCCTTTTCACTCACATGTGATTTATTTTCAATGTGCTGCTTGCACAGTAAATTGGTATTTCCCAAGCTGTCCTTACTCTTGCAGTGGTCAAGAACATTGTTGCTGTGAGAAGGGCCCCAAAACTAACAAATACCTTTGCAATTAACTGAATCCAACCAGAGTTTCAACAATAAGTGAATAGTTTCAACAAGAAGTGAATAGTTTCAAACAGATTTGGAGCACTCATCCCTTTTTGGACAGTATGCACTTTTATTACAGAGAAGACTGGATGCATTTTTAAAACAAAGTCAGGAGTTGCAGAGTTTCCTACAATTCTGTGAAGTGTCACCCACAGTAGCTTGAACACAGTGGAGTCTGTCAGACAGTGAGGGAGCTCCATCTTGTCACCTGCAACCACTCATCACCAAATCTTGCAGGCAGTTATTTAAGAGCCATGGAAACAGGTGCCCCTGCTCCTGCAAGCACCTCTGCTAGAAAACAGAAATTAAACTCCTGATTTACACCAGCATAACTGACACCAGGAGCCAGGCTTGGATCATGAGAGCAGCCAGGGAAGGTTTTATGTTAGTGTGATACACCTGTGGTGGCAGATTTGTGACATTTCCTGAGGGGCTTTATTGTGAGATCAAGCTCAAGAGAGTGTCTTTCTTTTCAGGTATTGCTGTGTCTTTGGATCAGTGCACATCCTGCTGCCCAGTCCCTCTCCACATGGGAAAGAACTTTTGGCATGAAAACACATCAAGTTATAACAGGCACTACCACAACAAACTATTGCTGTCTCTGTCTGCCCCCGATGCTGCTGTGTTTGGGAACACACCAGGAGGTCACAGACAGCTCCAGGCAAGATGAGGGTGAGCCACAGCTGAGCAGCAGGATCACAAGCATGTTAAACTGTGACCAGAAATGTTCTTCAGCATATCATTTAACAGGGATAATGCACTTTTCTCAGGAGAACATCCACAATAATTGCTGTGGAGAGACACTGGCTGCATCAGCAAATGAACATTCTGTTAGGTCAAAATCCCCGGCCCTTTTTCTGTAAAATGTGTTTCCTTACCTATTAATCACCCCCAAAGTGAAGCCACCACCCACACTGCGACATTAAACACAGCTCAAGCTCTTGATACCACTCCAGGGCTTGTCTAAGGATGCTGAGACGCAATCGGCTGGCATAAGACACATTAACATGGAAAAGCCTTACAACTCTGGGATATGCTTCTCACATCCTCCACAATTCACAGCCTCTCTGCCATAAACAGTAATGGTAATGTTTACCAGCTGAAGATCTGACACACAGGTCTTAAACACTACTGACGTAAAACCACACAGGAGTCAGAAGTTCCCTGTGATGGAAATACAGTATAATGGCTCAGTGTGTCCAAGGGATATGCTGTAGGACAGCTGTTTAAATGATCGTGTGTGTTGTGCTGAAAGACAATTTACTTCACTCCTATAGCACTGTGCAAAGTATGAGAACTAAAAATCTACTGAGGTGAATAGGAACCCTGGGAAGAGCAGCTTATTGAAAAAAGTCCCCAAAACTGAGGGCTTTGGTGTAATGGCAGGGATGGCACAGATTCAGAGAAGAAGCGTTCACACTCTCATGTGCATCAAATCATAAATTAAAGAAAAGGGTGCTTGGGGAGAAGCGTGAGAAATCATTCATGGTCGCTTCCTGATGGCTTCACCAAGGCTGCTAGTGCTGATGGAAGCATGTGTACACATATGACTTCCTAACTTTAACTACCTCAACTACCCATAAGGACAGAGACCATGACTCACAGGGACTTTGGAAGGCCATCCCAGAGTGATGTGTTTCTGGCACAGGCTAAATCAACCTGTGATGAGTTAACGGGCCTAAGACCCTGAATGCTTTAAGCTCTCCTGACTATTCCCTTTCAAAAGAAAATAGAAAATTATCATGTGAAGCAGTTGCTAGGCACAAATGATTCCTCTTCAAACAGATTACCACAGGATTTCCCCTTGCAATTACTAAAATATACTACCTGATGTGTCACAAGGATGACAGGTATTGACATTTAAGGCAATCTAATTTCCATAGCTGTCTCATGACTTCCCCCGGGTGGATCGCCTTTGTCTTCCTTCTCCAGAACCGATTTCTTGCAGGTGAACATGACAAGCAGCAGCATTGGCAAGTGCCACAGACTGCAGAAGAAGAGCTTCCTGGAGCTGCTGCGGTCAGCATCCCTGTAGAACCGAAAGCCGAGGTAGGAGATGTAGAGGTTGATAGGGAGCGAAATGACGGGGAAAGTCCATGTGGTGATGTTGAGGACAGGAGCCACCGTTGAGAGTCCAATTAAGGCCAAGCAGTGACGCAGAGCCACCCGCCTGCACAGCCCTGGGTGAGTGACAGACATCATACAGTATCCTCCTCGGGAGTAATCTTCCCGTAGACCCCAGCTCAGGGCATTGAAGTGAGGGAACTGCCAGGAATACAGGATCCCTCCTAACAGTAATGCACCTGCAGTGAGTGGAAAAGAGAGCATTAGAGGGTCCCTACAGGAAGTGCCACACACAGACCTCAGCTGTCACACCCAGTTTGCTACCACCTGTGACACCAGTGACACTGCACACCGGTGGCACCGCTCTCTACAGGGACAGGGCAGCCCCATGAGATAAGGAACCTCTGGTTTTCATGGCATTCACACAGGGTTAGAGCATGGTGGTTTGGCTGGTTTTGGAGCACTTAATTTGAAAAGCATTTCAGCAAGTTACTTCCTTCTAAAGGACTACTGGTAAATGGTTCCTGCACCAACTGTCTCTACCTGAGGCAAGATTGGTGGGAATGAAGTGATATTGGACAAGAGAGTGTATTCCTGTGAGCTTCTAGATTCTACTCTCAGGTTCCTGAGTCGGTGTGTCCACAGAAGAAAAAAGTCAGTGGGCAGAGCAGTAGTTGCACTGATCAGACACAGGGAGCTCGGCTCAGTGACAGAGGAAAAGGAGGACAAGCTGCTGGTCCTGAGACCTGGGGAAACACCACATTCTGGTAGGCTGGAGCAAGGCCAAGCACTCTGTCTGCCCACTGCATGATGGAGCGAGCTGCTCCTGGCACAGGACAAGCTCCATCATGGACCTGGGCAGGGGGCAGAACTGGTAGAAGCTGCTAATGAACTAACAGGAGATGGAGAACTTACTCCTTCAAATCAATTGCAGAAACTTCTAATCAGTTTGATCAAGTAACTCTACGCACACCAATTCACTACTTTTACATTTATAAAAAGCTGTGGAAGCACCACATTTCCACAGCTCTTCCTGGGACGCAGTACAGCGTTTATTGAAGCAGAAGGAGCTCATGTGCTAACTTCAGTGAGCCTCTAGGAGGCCCTCACACCAAACTCCCTTCACTAATTTTATCTGAAGACACAAAAAATCCCCCAAGGCTGTTGCAATGCTATAGGCATTCCTGGGTTTCATCTTATTTCCCCAGCTCCCAAACCCTCTGCTCTCACATTAAAATACTTTCTTTGTAACTCCCTGCCTCCATGAGCTCATTCTCTATGGAAACTTCTTCTCCAAATGGAGCCATGCATCCAGCATTTTCTTAATGACCTGAGAGAAGCAGCAAACAATTATCTGCAAACAGGTTAAGGTATTTAAATTCTTCCCCAGCAGCTCTGACAAAATCCAAGTCACTGTGTCCTCTGAACAGCTTCATGGTTCAGATCTCCTCTCCATCTATTCCTTGGAGCTGTGCACACCTAGCTCTTGTCTCTAACAGCACAACTCGCACTGGTGCTGTCATGCAAATAACAGTCAATAATCCTGGTTTGTGAAATTGCCTTTTCTTGTCCTACATTATCACCAGTGAAGTAACTCTCTATTCGACTTCATGCAGGTTTCCAGTAGCTTATAAATCCAGTAGTGGTGTAAAAGACCCATCTCACTGCTTTTTTGAAGAAGTAACAAATACTCCTTGAGGTGAGTATGTACCTCTGGAAGTTGGCTACATGAAGCACAGAGACAGACACACATACGTTGGGTGTGCAGCTTTCAAAACAACATTGTCTGCCACAAATTCCAGGTGATTTAATGGGAATCACAGGATGGTTTGGAAGGGACCTTGAAGATCATGTCATTCCACTCCCTGCCATGAGCAGGGACACCTTCCACTAGACCAGGCTGCTTCAAGCCCTGTCCAGCCTGGCCTTGGACATTTCCAGCTTCTCTGGGCACCCTGTGCCACGGCTTCCCCATCCTCACAGGCAAGAATTTCTTCCTTGCATCTAATCTAAACCTACTCTCTGTCAGCGTGAAGCCATTTCCCCTTGTGACTCCAGTCCCATGTAAATAGTCTCCCTCCATGTTCCTTTTAGGCCCCTTCTGGTACTGGAAGGCCACAATCAGGTCACTCCATTTCCTGATCTATGGCCCCAAATGCTTCAAATCCAGCTACTCAATCCTTCTTAAGTCGAATTTTTGGATGTGGATGCTAGCACCTTTTCTCAATTGGAACCTTTTAAGACAGTCGAAAACAATGTACCCCAAAATTACCAATAATTTCAGAATATCATAACCAGAGAAGTCATTTGGGCCCTAACAGAACAGTGTTTGATTCAGTTCTGCTGAAACCTGAGGGAGCAGCTCTGCTGAAATAAACCAAAATTAAACTTACTGAAGGAGCAGTTCTCCCTACATCAGGAGAAACAACAGGGAAAATGTTCTTGTCATAAGTCACTCTTTAGCTGTTTCCTATTCTTGTAAAACACATTAACAGAGGCAAGATCCTGAAGAGAGCAGTATTTTTCAAGTATCATATCTGAAGTGCTTTAGAGACACTAGTTTGTCACTGTTCAGAGCTTAGGTAAAGCTAAGCTACCATTATCCATCAGCTGAAGACTCTTAAGCAGATGAAGTCAGGGCCTAAGATGTGAAGAAGAGGCTGTCCCGGCTTCCCACGGCTCCGGACCTGTGTTTGCACCCCTGTGTCGAGGCTCTAACACGGGTTTTGCTTATGCAGTTGTTTAAATGTTGTGTGCAGCCAAGGTTGAAACACACCCTAAACCTCAAACACACAAAGCCCTTTAACAGTTCCCTAACTATGACACCATTAAAAAAAGTCATCTGGAGAAACTTTTACACACAAACAGACCAACTAAAATACTTGAGGTTGGATTCCCATTTACAAAGCTCTGGTTTTTACATGCAAGCCTTTGGAATTTAATTACTTTGATTACATTACAACCATTGAGATAATTCATATTTTACAGAGAAGCTGAGCAGTGAAACAATTTAATAGCCCATCATGAGGACTTTAACTGACCCAATCTTTTTGTTCGGTTCCCATGTGCTGGGACATTCTGTAATTTCCTTGGCTAGGTGGAGACTGTTGGGTTGTCAGAGGTTTTTAAGTGTGTGTTCGACTGATGACTCGCAAAGCACAGCACATGGTACAGTACAATTCAGCATCAAATGAACTCACAGCCAGAATCCTGTCAAGCCCAGAGCAAGACATTTTAACACTCATTAATTACTAGATGAATGTTAACTATGTCATAATTAAGTCAGCAGTGTTTTTAAAGCAATATTACAGCGAGACTAACTCTGGAGACTAATCTGGTTCCAAACAGAGCTGAGTCTACTCTACAACCTCTGTGCCATTCCCAACAATTTGGAAACTCAGCTTAATCATGGCAAATCTCCCTTTTCTCTACAGAGTTTATAATTAAGTGAGCATCAGAGAAGGTTGTTCCCAACTGGAACACATGGACCTGGCACAGAGTTCACAAAAGCAAAGCCATTGTTTGGGCAGCGGGAGACAGCCAGCACCCAGGGACACCCAGGGACATCCAGCACATTAGGGTCTCTTGGGTCCCCCACAGCTTGTGGAAATCTGAGAACAGGCAGACTGACAGGAACTCAGATCTCTCTGCTTTTCTGCAACAGTTTGTAAATTGCAGGCCCACAAGTACCTGGCTGACTTGTGGATATCCCAAATTCATTAGTCTTTTTGGCCAATTTTTCAATTGCTGCAATTGAGCCCATTTATGAGCAATTCTTCTCTCCAAGTGTAAGAACCTGGGTCAGATGCAGCAGACACTTAGAAATCCCAGTAACAGGGGAGGGGAGGGAGGGGAGCTATTCTGTAGCATCAGTTCAAGAACAGACTTGCTCCTTCTGTCTTTGCTTTGGTGCTCCATATGTATAACTGGGAAGTGTCCAACCAGGCATTAAAATAAACACGGAATAGTTAAATATCAGCTCTAAAACAGATGTTGAAATCTTAACTGCATTTCCCAAAGCTGGTGTTTACTGCCTTGGCAGCCTAAGAATGCTGTTTTGCTTAAAGCACAATTTTAGTAATTCTTCTGCTATGAATAATGTGAAGAAATTTTAAAATTATTTCCAGACATTGGTAGCTGTGACTTAAGAGAGGAAAGCACCAGCCTTTTGTCTCTAGGAAATGGGTAGGAGTTTGGCTGCTGTAGGGAGGGGAAGGCTTCGGCAGTGGAAGATCAGCCTCTTAATGGATCGTAGTCAGGAAATAACCACACACCGTTTTACTTGATAGCGTACAACTGGCTCTCTTCCCTTAAAAGATGTTGAACAAATTACTCCTCTTTAATCCAGACAAGGTAGATTAGAGCTAAGAGATTTGACTTGGTCCAGCTGTATCCACCTGTTTGTGAACACCCATGCTGCTCTCAGGCTGCCTTTTCCACCTCTTCTGCAAGAAATTTTAACAATAACCAGTCCCAAACTCTTCACCACAGTCCTACATAAGTTTTACAGGATATTACATTCACAAGAAATGTAGAGAATGCAAATCCAAAACCTTTATTTTCTGTCTTTTCTTTCATGTTCATTCACAAGCTTAACACAGTAGTTTTCCCTGGAGAATTCTAACTATCAGTCCTCGGGGTAAAGAAATAATTTTAAAATCTTGTCAAAGCTTAGTTGCCCACTTCAGGTTTAACGTAACCTTAAAGGATTATTTGGGGCTATTGGTACAAAGACTCACAGTGGTTTGGAGAGCCATAGCCAGAACACACTGATCCATAAGGACTGGTTTGTTCAGCTCTTGGTTGCATTTTCTGTTTGTGAAGGAGATCTGGAAGGAACAGTCATTACTGCCTGTGCTTCATCTTGTTTTGGTGATGGAAAATGATTGTTAAATCAACTGACCTCCAGTTACAAGTGTTCAAGATACTGTCCTGATATCATCCCTCCTGAAGAGAAATGTTACCAGCTACTTAATTCTTCCCACTGTCTTTAGAACTAGGAACAGGATTAGCTAGTCAAAATTTACATCCTAATTTGCAATTATGAAGCCTTCTCAAACACAAAGGCATTTGGGAATTGCCTAGACAGTAATCTTAACCAAACTGATGCTATTCCCCTCTGCTTTGCCCACATCAGCACCATAGAAAGACAACAATCAGCACTTGTGCTTCTGCTGGAAAACAAAACCAGGTACTACTGCTTGTGCTGGACGGCATGAGAGCGGCGAAGCAGCCTTGAGAGGAAAAAGGGAAAGTATCACTTCTAAAGCTCCACACAAGGTCCCTGGGCCGGGACAATGGTCCCGGCTGTCAGTGTGGGATGCATGGGCCCAGCTCGCATTGTGCCCCTCCAAGGTTACACCGTCATGGAAACCAAGGGCGACAAGGAAAACACTGGAAGACTCAAAAACTTCATGGTCAGGGGTTTCAATAGCTGTTTCTTTTGAAGGATGGCACAAAAGACCTCTGGAGCAGGAGCATCTACAGGCTGCAATAGACTCCTCTGCAGCAGCACTGAAAGGGAAGGAGATGTTGGCTGTATGTTTGCCTTATCTGCAAAACAAAAGGATCCTCAGCATCCACTAGGAATAGGAAATGAAGTTGACTGTGGGATTTTTCACCTCGAGAGAGTGTTCCTGGCTTCTGCCTTTAACAGAAGGAAGCCAGATGTCCTCAGGTATGCTCACCACATGGAGAAAAGCTCTGCATGTATGGATACATACAGGCACGCGCACTTCTTGCATGACACACAACAGGTTACTGCAGCCAAAAACCTCACAGGGAAACACCTTTCATTACACAGGCAGGGCTGGGAAAACAACAACACCATATATAACTCGCCTTAGCTAACCCCAGCAACAGATGCCATTAAAGAAGAGCCTGTTGTTGGTAAGAAGAAAATACAGTCTTCTGCAAATATCTTTAGGAAGCATTTGCCAGAGGACCAGACTCAGCAGAGGATTGCAAACCTGCAGACCCATGCAGGGACTCCTCATTGGCCACCTCTTTCAGGCTCTGGTAGGGCTGCCACTAGCCCAAGAGTGGGAGTCCCTCCTGCAGATCCCCCCATCCTGATTTCTCTGTGTATGTTGTGTTTCACACCCAGGGGGCACAGGGTTCCCTCATCGGCTACATATGGGGTAGAGCACCAGGCAAAGGGCATGCTGCCTGTGAACTTTTCAGTTGCCCAGAACTGGGGTCAGTCCCCAGGTGCCCCAGCCATGGAACTGCCATTTCTTTTGTCTCTTATGAAGATGGAAAGGAAGAAAAAACAGCCCACTCGCTTTTGTCCTAAATTCAGACCAGCTGCTCACTAGTATTGTCCCTCTGCCTCATTTTTTACAGTTTTTATCCCCACAAAGCATACTCCTGGGCCCCCAGCTCCAAGTCTCATATGTCAGTGACATGAATATCTCAGTTTCCTCAGGAACAGACCACAAATTCTGCTCTTTCATCTGGGAAGTGAAACCCTGAAAAGCTGAGTTTACCAGTGGGAGTTTATAGCCGGAGCCTCCTCTCCTCCGGCAGCAGGATGCTGAAATTGCCCTGCTCTGGCGGCTGGCTCCCAGACCTGCTCCACATCAAGGGGCTTTGAAAGCTCCAAGTGCTTAACGGGAAGGGACACAAAGATCTCCAAGCTTGTTTTGCATGCAATTAAGCTGTTGTTTTGCCCTCCCTCCTACTGGCAGACAAGTGCTACACCAGGGAAGGTATGAGAGACTCCAGCCTTTGGCAGGTTGGGCACAGGCCCCCCTCTTTCCTATTCTCCTTTTTTTGTTACTGAAACCATCCATCTGCCAAATGTCACTAGATGATAAGAACTGCCCGGTTTTAAATCCCCTTTTGTAAATAGATGCTGGCTGACATAATTAATGTCTACCATACAACACAATTTGAATTACAAAGTAAAGGCAATTTAAAAATCAGCCTCCACATGATTACAATTGATACTGAGTCTATAAATTCCATACCCTGAGGAATTATTTAAATTTCTGAAAATGAATGAAAATCAGTACAAGATGTCTTTCAGGGAAACGAGACCAGGAGTGGAGCATCTGATAAACTAAACAGTCTCTTGAGATACACATTCTTTGGTGCAATAATACCTATGGCTCCTGGGTCACCTCGACTCTGCAATGTCTGCTGCACTGTCAGGGCCCTTATTTGCACTGCCACCACCTACTCAGAATAAATCCCTTTAGCTGATAAGCACATTATGTTGAGGAGCCCTGCTTGTCATTTCCATCTCACTGGGTGGTTTGTATGAACTCCGTGGCACCAAACTGCTCCACTCTGTGACGCTGATCCTGCTTGCCAGTGGGCTCCAGCCTTCAGCACCTGAGCAGAGCACAGTCAGTGGAAGAAGTACAAAAGTTCTTGGGCCCTAAGTGTAAGAAGGACATGGGACTGTTAGAGCAAATCCAAAGGAGCCCACAAAGTTGATAAGGAGACTGAAGCATCTTCCCTGTGGGGATGGGCTGAGAGAACTGGGGCTGTTCAACTTGGAGAAGGAGACGGTTGTATGGAGAACTCACAGCACCTTCCAGGATCTGAACGGTCTACAAGGAAGCCTGAGAACAACTCTGCATCAGGAAATGCAGTGACAGGACACGGGGAAATGGGTTCAAACTGAGAGAGGGGAAATTTAGATTTGATATCAGGAAGAAATTCATAGCTGTGAGGGTGTTAAGGGCCTGGCACAGGTTCCACAGAGAAGCTGTTGCTCCCCCATCCCTGAAAGTGTCCAAGGCCAGGTTGGACGGGGCTTGGAGCAACCTAGCATAGTGGAAGGTGCCCCTGCCCATGGCAGGGGGTTGGAATGGGATAATCTATAAGGTCCCTTCCAGTCCAAACCATTCTATGATTCTACGAAAATGTGCAAGGCAAAAAATGGGCTGTGGCATTGGGAGACACCTACTCCAGATTCAGTTTTCTGTTAACTAGAAATAACAAGTTTAAATGGACATAACCTTGGGGAGAAAGAACAGCATTGCGAGAGTAATTTAAATGTATGCACTGTGCCTCTTCCACACCAAAATAAGAAGCTTTGTTTCTTTCCAAGGATCCCTGTTCACAACAAGTTCAGCAGAGTTGTGGCACAGCCAGGAGCTCTTCTGCTTGTGGATCCCATGCAGGAGGGTGATCTGGCACAGAACAGGAGACACTACCAAGTTAGACCTATCTTTCTGTCTCTCTGCTATCACTTAAGGTTTTAAGCGAACGTCATTATTTTCCTGCTAGTCCTTCCCTTGTAAAATAATTTGAAGCAATCTTGATTTACTAGGAAAAAAAAACAACTTCAGAAACAAATAGTCCCACAAAGGAGCAATGAAATCTGCTTTCAAGGAAGCAAACGTGTTACTGCAAATCACAGGATGGCAGTTAAGTTCTGCATAAATACCTCAGATACATGGCAGTGAAATCCATGTGATAAATTACATTTATCATGCACTTCTGACTGTCTCACCTGCACTCACTCCCCCCGCGAGGAAATGTTAACATTCCCCATCTTTCATCAGTTTCCAACAGCTGCCGTTAAAAAAACACAATCCCCACCCCCAAACCCACAACAAAGAATTCCACATCTTCCCAGAGATAACCTTATCTTTTGCTTTTAAAATGGGAGGTTTTCCCTAAGTTACACTGGCACAAAATCCAGGCTTGGGGGTGGGACATTCAATGAGACTTAAGAGCATATAATTAAAGTTACTTAACGAGGCAGAAATGGAACTAAACATTCCTGGGAAGTACCACGAGGTCTGCAAAGATGTATAGTGTAAGAAATTTCTCAGAGGGCAGTGAGGCCCTAGCACAGGCTGCCCAGAGCAGCTGTGGCTACCCCATCACTGGAAGTGTCCAAGGCCAGGTTGGATGAGTCTTGGAGCAACCCCATCTAGTGGAAGCTGTCCCTGCCCGTGGCAAGGGGTTGAACAGGATGGTCCTTAAGGCTGCTTATGAACCCAACTCATTCTATGATTATTTTATAATTTACAGCAAATGCTTGCATCACTGGAAATATGAGGGTCCCAGATTTCTATCTGTAAATATACAGTATTTGTTTCTTGTGCAAGAAACTGCCAAGGTATTAATCATTAAAAGTCATAAACAAAATGAGGACAAATTGAAACAAGGCTGCTCCACTCTATGATACTTTGTTATTAGCTCTGGAACTGGAAAGGAGGAACCATCTTGAACTCTCTAAGGAACCATCTCCAGCTCTCACAAAGGACAAGGTATCTCACAGCATCCATGTCATGGAACTCCTGAAGGGAGCAGACATAGCTGTACTGTTATAAGTTTAACACTTAGCTCCCCCCACAAATGGTAATGAAAGGGCTACACTTAAACATTGTTTTCCCTATAACCAGCAACATGTACAACAATGTGGCTGCTGTGAGAAGATTACAAGGAGGGAAAATCCACAGGAAAATGTAAACTCAAAAACTCACCACTTTAGTGGTGAGAACTTTCCTTCTCATTAGTTTCCTGCCTCCCTTCCTTCACATTCCTTTTTGTTACTGAGTAGAATTGATTTTTTAAAATGAGGTGCTAAGGCATTTTCACACCTCTACCTAAAACTAGGTTAAGTTTCCACACTAATTACACATTATTAATGAGTTCAACAAATGAGATCAGGCTGGTTAGGGAAGGGACGTAGGTCTGCACGTTGTGTATGGATGCATGCCTTTATTCCACAAGGATACAATGCTGCCAGGGACTGAACTCTCTTATTGGCAAAAGTAGAATGTTTAACATTGAAAATCATAGTATACGATGCCATCCTTTTCTTCTAGTTATTTCTTTTTTTCTGTAGAAGTGTTTGTAGGGTTTATGCAGGGGATATTTTTGTTTTCATTTAATACTGAAATGCGCTAAAATATTACATTCCAGTCCCTGTTTTCAGGACTCTCCCCAGGTGTGCTTCATTACAAACACCAGTATCAGCTCAGTAACATTTCTTTCTCTATTAAATAAGCCTCCTGGCCTCCCTAATGCAGACTGGGAGGTGATTATAAAAAGTTTTAGCTACACAGAACACACTAATTATGCACCAGATTATCGTGTTCTGACAAAGTCTGCTTGGGTGGCTTAAAGTTATCATTTTCCACTGATGGCATCATTGCTGGGGATCATTCCCTCCACAGAAGAGCTGGCATAGGGACACATAACCACATTTTAGCTGCAAATTAGAGAGGACGACCTTACTTTGGCACCAGTGGGGCTCCCTGCTGCCCTCTCTGCTGCTATACTGGGACAGCTTTGCTCCTTGCAAAATAGGTCTCAAAGAGCAAGTTGACAAAGCTAATGACAATCAGTGCCAGTTTAACATGCTGGGCTTTCACTGGCCTCTACAGCAAGGGCTTTTGGAGACAAGCAGCTCTGCACTCCAGCTCCTGAGGCTGAACTGTGCAGGTGAAGCACTAGCACATGAGAGTCATCCTTGGACACCAACTCTGCAAAAAAGTGGCAAAACCAACACATTAATCCCTAAACAATGTTAGAGTCAAGGTCTAAGTATCTGCAGCCAGAATTATAAGGGTTTTAAAAATATACGTTTTGGTTTTAATTAATTCTATAGAATCACAGAACCATTAAAGTGGAAACGTCCTTTCAGATCAAGTCCATCCATCACCCCAGCACCAACAAACACCATGTTCACTGTTAAACCACGTCCTCAAACAGGACATCCAGACATTTTCTGAATGCTCCCAAGAATGGTGATTCCATCACTACCCTGGGCAGTCTGTTCCAATCCCTGACCACCCTTTCTGTGAAGAATTTTTTTCCCTAATATCCAGTCCAAACTTTTCCTAGCAAAACAGCTGTTTCCTCTCATCCTGTCCTTTGTTCCCTGGGAGCAGAGCCTGACCCCCATCTGGCTGCCTCCTCCTGACAGGGAGTTGTCCAGAGCCAGAAGGTCCCTCCTGAGCCTCCTTTTCTCCAGGCTGAGCCCTTCCCCAGCTTCCTCAGCTGCTCCTGGTGCTCCAGCCCCTTCCCAGCTCCGTTCCCTTCCCTAGACATGCTCCACCCCTCAATGCCTTTTTTGTCATGTTCCCTCTTCTAAAATACAAAGCTGCTAATGATGTCTGCTATGCACTCCTTAACACAAGACACTACAGATACTCTCATATATAATTTCTAGGTCTAAGTAAATTTCAGAGAAGCAAATATTTGTATAGAAGCAGCACACAATGAAAAAAAAAAAAAACAAAAAAAACCCCCACCTTCCATCCTTGCTGTGGTTTAGATCTGTGTGGGAACATGTGGACACAAAGCCAACTCAGACAGACTTTTCTTAGGAAGTGCATAAAGAACACATTTCACCCAAATTCTGATAATTTCTAGTTAAAAGCCTGGTTGTTGAAAGTATCATTCAAACCTTAAATATGCCCTTCAGTGGGATGAGTGTGCGCTAAACCAATTCTTAACAGACCTATTAATTGCACTTCATTAGTTGCTTCAGACTGTAAGTTTCTGGAGCCACTTTGATTCTTAAGTTTCTAGCTGGCAGGAAAAACAAGGCCTGATTGTGTCAGAGTTGAGCTGAAGAGATCAGTGTTTTACAAGGGATGTAAAAATGGTTCACAGCTACTAAAATAGAAATCTTCATTTGCTTTTCAAGGATGGGGGAAGCAGTATTTATAACTTAAGAGTTTAGCAATGGGTAATTAAGAAAAACACCAATGAATTAATCTTCCCAGTATATTTTATGGCTTGAGGAAATACAATAAAACACATCTGGGAGTTTTCCAGCTGAAAGTTCCTTGCAAGTTGGATCTTACTGGATATGGTTTTAATCCTGAATATGATTTGAACCCTGAAATTATGTAACATTTTCTCCTATGTGAACACCAAAGATACACTATTTTCCTTCTGGATTTTTTTAAGATGGTCAAAACACATATTCAATAGGACATGCTGCTTTATCAGCTCAGGTTTGCCCTGAAATACAGGGATAACATTACCAAAATTAGCTGCTTTTGAAGCCTTACCACAGGATTACAGAATGGTTTGAGTTGGAAGGGACCTTAAAAATCATGTCTTTCCACCCTCTGCCACAGGCAGGGACGCCTTCAACTAAACTGGGCTGCTGCAAGCTATGTCCAACATGGCCTGGTCAGGTCAACAAGCACAAAGAACAAAGTTTACTGCCTTTTGAGTAGGTTTTTGAGCTACTCTGGCAACCACTTGCCCTGATGAAACAGTTTTATACTCACCAGCATCCAGACTCCCAGTCGCTGCAGTCCAGCCCATCATAGGCGGAATGGCCCCAACAACAGCTCCCACCCACGTGTTGGCAATGCTCATTCTCTTCAGGGGTGTGTAACAGCACGTGTAGAGGAAGATGTTGAAGGCTCCCAGGGCCCCAGTGAGAGGGTTCACTCCCAGAGTGAGCAGGGCAATTCCTGGGATTCCGCAGGAGGCAGCAAAGCAGATAGCGAGCAGGGGGCTGTGGGGAGACATGTGGCACATGCTGAGCAGGAGCTGGCCTTAGAGAATGGCTGTTGTCTTCTTTTGTCTTCCCCTCAAAATTAAGATTGAATTTTTATTATTGTTTTACTTATCCATCCTAAATTTTCCTGTTTGAGCCCCTATCCTAACAAAAGCCTTTCCAAAATGTTAAGACAATCTTGCTACAGCTCTGCAATGGAAGCGATTCTTAATCTTGTGATCACTGTGTTCACCAAATAAATCCAAGCTCTGCAGGTAATGGAGAACTGCTGCTTTCAGAAGATCTTCCTCCTTCATTTTAATTTTAGTATATTTAAACTTTTGGAAAAAGCACTCAGAGTTTAGAGCAAATTAAAATGGTTGCAGTTTGTCAGATTTTTAACTGATTGCAGTTATGCAACGGATCCTTCAAAACACAACAGGGTTAGACACAAAATTAGGAAGCATTTATGAGAAAAAGTACATTAAATCATATTGAAATTACATCAAAAGGAATAAAGTATTCTTTGACTTTAGTGAAAAAAAGTCTGAATGTTCTACACCCCCTTTTATCTGATGCACCCCCTTTTATCTAAGCAGAAGGAGCACACCAAAACAATGCTGGCAGCAGAACCAAAATCGGTTCTCTTGTAAGCATGGTTGAAATTAACTGAAGATATTTTAGGTTTGGTCGAAAGCAGCAAACAACAGAGATGCAAATTATCTCTGGACATTTCTACTGCACATCCGCTGAGAGCTCAGGAAATATTAAAATCTGTCAGAAAGTGGCTGGAGCTATGTAAACATCTGCTAATTAATTCCACAATAAACATCCAAATAGGATGAACAAGGATTTTTTGTTTGGCCACCAGAACGACAACTGACAGGCAGCATGATGCCACAACCCTAAGGAAGCTTTACTTGTGGTCCCTTGTGCCAAATCAGCATGTTTGCTGCTGGTGGGGATCTCCTCTAATGTGCTTGTTTGAGGGGTTTGGTATAATAGGAAGAGAGAACAAAAAGCCTCTAAGAAATAATGTGGTGCAGGCAACCTCTGGAAAGGAGGAAAATGCCATTTCATTAGTTGTATTTAATAACCCATGTGGCTAAACACACTCATAGTCATCCATGTAAAAACAGAAAATACGTGTGCTTGCAATGAAGGTCTCTGCATGGAGTTTAGCTTTACACCTTATGTCTAATTGAAAACCATGCAGCCTTTGTGTTCTACAACCCACTCTGCCCTCAGGTCAAATCCTTAACCCTAAAATACATGTTGCAAGCACCACTCCAACTCTTGTAAGAAAACAAGAAAAATTTGCTGGTGGGGATGAATTTCATGGCAAATAATCCTACCAGTCAAATTTTGATATTTAAGGTGTTTGTTAGACCAATATAGTACAGAGATCCTAAATACCTGGAAGAACTAAAATGAACAAGTCTCATGCTAAAGATCTGCCTTCAATTTAAATTGACTAAGTAATTTTATCCAGCTTTTCCAAACCATCAAGAGATTTTAGGTAACACAGGGTGCACAAAGCACATTTCTGCTCAGCATTACCAGCCCTGGTGTTAACAACACAGCAGGAGTCAAGGGAGGCTATATCATTGCCTTTCAATGACAATGGGATGTTTAAAATTTGAGGCTGTTTTCAGGAAAGGAGCCGTACGGAACTGTGCCCTCTGGTTCTACAGCCTGTGGTGCTTCTTTGCAGAAAGGCAGCAAGACACAATCTGTACTGCCAAAGGTCCCAATGCCAACCACAAATACCAGAGTACTTTGTAGATGTTGCCCTGCTGTAGCAAAAGCCTGACTGGGCTTGGTTTAAACAAATCTATCTTGGCTGATTCTTGAATAAAATACAGTCAGATAGCAAACACCAGATTCACACAATACTCACTCTTGAGGTGACAAAAGACCAGTGTGACCCTATGAGGCTGGGCTGCCCACATCTGCCCTGCAGGGCTCACAGACATAAATGAAGGCACAGTTTGATCTAATGCAACGAACCCTTTTTTCACTAATCAGGAGTCAAGATTTACCTATATGACTCCAATTCAAGTGAACACTACCCACCATGAGCAAGCAACAGCTCTTCATGTCTCTTCTCAAACAGGAAGGCAAAGGGTGGGAGTGTAAACCCTTCCTCCATGGATGAACCCTGTTTTGCCTCTTTTCCACACTGCTTCCCTGCAGCACCAACAGTCCTCAGTGCCAGCCCTGATCCCAGGTGCCTGCTGCCTTCATTTCCAACCAATGGATCGGAAAAACACCTTGAAAAAATAATGCTTTATCAAAAGGGAGCAGTGAAGTTATGTGGCTAAGACCTTGAAAAGATTTGCTGTGATCCTGGTGGATGAGAACACATTTTTGTTTCTTAGTTTCCTCCTTTTTTCCCCTTTAAGGGAAATTCAAGCCATCTTGTTTCGACCCCTCTCTGAAAGGCAGGGACACCTTCCACTAAACCAGGTTGCTCCAAGACCCATCCAACCTGGCCTTGAACACTTCCAGAGGTGGGACAGACACAACTTCTCTGGACAATTTGAGCGAGTTTGATCAGTGTCTATAACTGCCCTAATGCTCTCAGGAGAGGGCAAAAAGTCAATGGGATGGTTCCTCTAAAGCAGCTGAACTACTTTACTTTCAGACATCCTGAAAGCATCACATTTTCTACTTCTCTCTAGTGCTTACTCAACAAAGAAGAGTAATTGTCTGACCTACAAAGGCCTAAACTCCAACTGAGTTTAGAAAGTCAAACTGATCTGATGACTCAGCTTTGTTATTTTTGCCTCTTAAAATACTATGTGGCATCACGTAGACACTGCAATCAGAAATCAGAACTTTTCTTTCATGGTGAGACATGAAGTAGAAGAGAATTCAACTCACTGTCATGTAAACTTGTCATGTTTATAAGGTTTAGGAGAAGTATAAGCAACTCCTCACTGCGAAAAAGAAAATATTTGAGAAAACAAAGAGATGTCAGTCACTGATGATGCTCTTTCTGCTTCAGTGACACTAGATTTTAAGAAAAGACTGAGCCTAGATTTAAATCCCAGCAGTTTAAAGGGTATTCTGATTTCTACTAGTTTTTGTCTTCTAGGTACCAGTGTGCATGTCCATGCTCATGTTGTTTGTCACTACTCAGGCACACAGGATGATGTTTGCTGATTTGATGCACTCTCCACTGCCAGGCTGCCCACATCTGTCAAGGGACCATAGGAGACCAGCATCTGGTCTTGAAACAGGAGAAAGGCTGAGACACTGAGCTGTCACTGAATTTACCCTACCCCCTAATGCTCACACAGTTTCTCCCACTACAGCCTCATGCCACCATGTAGCCCATGTCAGCCTTGGGTAACCCAATGCCAGGGAGTTCTCACATGGTGCTCTAAAGTGGCTGAGGGGGTCTCTGATGGTTTCTTTCATCCTTAAACCATGCCAGGCAGTAAGTGCAGGCTGGTGACAGATGCTGGTACATATGCCTCATTTCATCTTGGGCGTTCATGTTCGCTGAGGGAATCGCTCCCATGGGAAAAAAGGCAATCTTCCATTGGAAAACTGGCCAAGTAGCTAGCTTAGAAAGCAAACATCTTGAGTTAAGAAACTAGGTTTTATGATGGATTCTTGGGAGGAGTTGGTTTCAGTTATATGGCTGATTAAAATCAAACTTTGGAAAAATACAGGCAATTCCATTCCATCTGCAGAAGACAGGAGCCGAGGGTGTTATGAAGGCTATAAGAAACCTTCCTGCTCCCACAGCTGAGGTAATGGGGAGGCAGGTTCATCTCCTCCAAGCACACATCTGGACTGCATTTGTGTCTTTTTCAGCCCTGCTTCCCCTGATGGACAGATGCCTGGAACTGCCAACGGGGCCGTCTGCTGGCAAGAGCCGCCAACTCAGCTGACTGCAAGAAAGGAGCCAGAAGGTTGGAAAAGGCACATTTTGCCCTAAATAGCAACGGTAGCATCCATGAAATTATTTTTGATGGAAAGTTAGAAAATCCCTTCACAAAGTCTCTATGTTCAAGGTAAGGCTCAGAGCATTCAAAAGAAATCAGTAATCATGGCAGAATGCTGAATAATGGCAATCTACCAACTCTGAAATTAAATTTTAACTTTCTACACAAATCCTTTCAGGTTGTGTATTTATATATTTAGAGATAAAAGCCATATCCATGACCACTGTCAGCTGTAAAAGTTCTATCATAGTAACAGCACTACTAACGGGAACTGGATCAGTAGCTTCATTGCTGATGACTTTACTAAAGTGCTTCTAAATTTTTTTACAAAATAAATTAGATAAAACTCTGAAAGAGCTCTACAGACAGAGGATGTATCTGATAGAAAAAAACATTCACATTCAATGTGAGATTCTGAATCAAAGCGGTCATTATGGTGACCTGATCTAGTGGGTGGCAATCCTGTCCATGTGAGAGGAGTTGGAATTAGATGATCTTTAAGGTCCCTCCCAACACAAACCATTCTGGGATTCTATAATACATCATGACCCCTAATTAGTATAGTTTTGAGGCTGCAGTTTTTAACGACTCAAAGCAAAGCAAAATATTTTTACATTCAACTACAACTTTCAATTACAGATTGGATTAGTCTCAAGGAGAGATTTCTTACCAATTAAAAGGAAAAAAAAAATAGCTGTAATACTGGCAGAATGGACATACTGCCAGACATCTATTTCTTTCATGTGTTCCTGATTCAGCATCAGTCAGAAGCTTTACTTAACACAAGCAATTCATGCTCTCACTTTTGATCTTCTCTTTTACAGGTACATAGTAACTGAATATTATGAAAAGCCCAACAACCTGCTGACGGAAGCTTAAACTTGCAAAGTAGCAGAATTATATTAAACTGAACAATATGTATCAGTGAACTAAAATGGTACTATTTTAAGGGAGAAAATGCTGAGAAAGATCTTAATAAATATTCATTTATTCTCTTTCAGTCATGCAAGAAAATTCATGAATCATGACAAGGGATGAAGGATGATGCAGTTTAAAACTAAAATGTGAGACTAAACTACACTTTTAATTGGGAATTCAATTTTTCTCCATAAACTGCAAATATCAGAGTACAGCTTGTCTATCATTTAGCACTGAATACAGACAGAATACAGAGTGGTAGGTGCTCCTCAAAAATCTAAGGAGCTGGGTTAACAGGTAGCACTTAAGCACACTTAAACAACAATTGTGTCTGCAGAAAAAGAGTTTACAGACTCAATCCTCACATAAACCTCTTTAAAATTCAAATCTCTCTGAAAGGAATCACTCCCAGTACCTATGCTTTGTCCATAGGGCCCAGCCAGGCCCATCAGTGTGACAGCTAGAGCTGGTCTGTAGCTGCACAGATAATTTGGCATAAGAGACACCAACCAGCCCAGCTCGTTAGAAGATAGAGTAAACAAGTCACCAGGCATGTTACTGATAGATCAGATTCAAACTCACACAGAGGACCCCAGCGAATCCCTTCAAAGTATAAATAAAAGCACATCTCCTGCTCTCATGTTGACCAGTTTAACTCCCTGCAAATGATACCAGGATCTGTTTTTTCATGCTTTCATGAGCCTGTCCTGAGGTCTGGGATGAGATAGCTCAGTGCACCATGGGGAGACTTGCAGTTCAGACAAAAATAAAACTTTTATGCTGCCCTTTGTTTTTAAGCAGACACTCCAATTGGGCCTCATCACTTCACTTGGAAATAAAGAATTACAAATGAAAAGGACCTATACTTACAAAATGTTTATGCTCTTAATACACTTGATATCCACACCAGAAAGTTAATCATAACAACCCTGAGCAACCCTGTGGAGCGTCAACATGCTTGTGGTATATGGCTTTGTTAGGTAGGAGTGAAAGGGTGACTAATAATATTCACAGCTTCCTCGCAGTCATGAAAATATAAATATTTTTTTAAAAGGCTTACAAGACAAACCTTCAGTAAATAAGAAAAATGTCCCCCATAATATTTAAACTAAATCCTCCCCTTTAACCTTAGAGGGTGGCAGTTAAGTGATCCATTAATTCTGCTTCAAAATCTCAGTTCTCTATTTGTTTAAGAGCCAGACACCACCTGACTAACTGGATGGATAATTTGGTCTCTCCAGAAACATTTTTCTGATTTAGAATGATTAAATATAACACGTGCGTCTGCTGAACCCTCAGTCAACATTTGGAAAGCAATGGGTAGAGAAGCCTCAGGCCAAATCTCAATTCCATTCAGACAGAGAAAACTGATGTTCTAGGGTATTTATCAACCTGCTCTTCAAAAAACAAAAGAGAGAAGATAGCCCAGTCATCTCAGCACAGGAACACTGCTTCTAAATACACTTCCAGGAGCAATGAAAATAAGAAATTAAGTTATTACCTACAGCAAAAAAGAGCAGTACAAGAAGCAAAGGTCTGGCATGGGAAGAGGATCTGTCTCTAGGCACCAGCCAGTGGAAGAGCAATGGAGCAGATTAAGCCTGACAAATTTCAAGTTCAGCCAGATCTTTTCTGCCCATCTGCAGATTCTCCTGCACCACTGCAAACATGCTTTTGACACCCACAGCACAGGGACACGGGAGAGAGAACTCTTAGCTGCCAAGACTCATCTCAGAGGTGAAGAGGATGAGGATGGCTGTATTTTGGGATTCCTGTATTATTATCCAGGTAGATTATCTACAGTTACCATCTGGAGTTATGGGGTTTTTTAGTGGAAAAACAAAATGAAAAGCCCTTCATATAGCATCAAAATGCATGAATAGAACATAATTATTGTCACACAGGCAGCAATAGGAGTCACTGTGGCTCCCTTCCAGCATGATTTATAATTTTATATTCCTTGTGATTTTACATCCCTAGCAAAAAAATAACTAAATAAAACATATCAAAGCAGTTCTCCACATATCTCAACCTCAGGAATGCAGCTTTTCTAGTCATAGAGACCAGAGAGCAAGCAAGCATCTGTGTTCGCACAGCTAATCAAGTGCAAGAAAAACCTCTTTTATATCTGACTTGCAAAGCTGATAACATGTAAGTCATAACTAGTATGAGACATGATAAACTCTGTCCTTCACAGAGAGAAATGCACTTCTAACATGTCTCACTGTAAACAGATCTCAGGGTATAGCAGCTTCTAATCAGAGGCAGCTCCATAATGGACTTGTTGGGCAGTAATATTTCCTACACCACTTGGCACAGGGTGAATGATGATCCTGTAGTGGTTAAACCCGGTAAGGTTCAATATTGATATATGGAAAAAAGTGTTGGGGTTTTGACTGCATTAAGCCAGAATTTATAAACATGAACCTGAAATGTTTGACAGACATGGGAAGAAGACCCATCAGGAGAACACTGCCCCCAAGATGGGGAAAGGATCTTGGGCTCTGAGCCTAAATAACATTTGTTTGTAAAAACTCAGCTTAACATCATCTTCGGAGAAAATGACTCATCACTAGTCAATTAAAGAAGAGGCAATGGCAGCAATCAATGTCCAAGAGGCCCATTCATATTAGACATAAAGATGGCAGGATTAGTTCACAATGGCTCAGTTCCCTCCAGCTCCCGAAGCTCTACCCCTGCCCCCAACAAGGAGCTGACATAAGAGGATAAGACAACTCCATTAGGAGCCCATATCACTTCTCTGCAGTGTTCACCACAAGCAGATGGAGCAACTATTTAGCCAAATGCACCGTGACTCCAGTTTTATACACAAGCATGTGGGATGTTTCCTAATGTGGGGCAAGGCACAATGTACTCTGATTTTTCAACTGTCCCGCATGCAATTAAAGATTCAGATAAATAATTTGGGGTAAAACCCATAGGCTGAGCTGAAAAGCAGCAAGGCACGAGGGGTCAAGTGTTTCTGCAGGATTTATATTTACCAAACAGAGCTGCCTACAAAGGAATGTCTGTGTTCAGCTGTGACAGAATGAGGCCTGGGCAGGAATGAGCCGGAGAACCAGCGTTTGCTTCATTTCAACTGAAACAAATTTAAATGTGGAGTTAATAAAACAACCCTCTTTACTGCCCTAAGAAACAAAATATATATATGTAGTTAGAGCCATATAATTTCCTCCTAACACATTTCAATCTTAGGATAATTTTTCTGTGCATTCTACGAAAGACCTCTAATACCTTACAACAATTTAATCAACATCCCATGCAGGCAGTGAATAGATAATTGAAATATAAGTACTGTCATCCATATCTCCTTTGGGAAAGAGACACAGTAAGCATTATATCATTGCATTAGACCATCCTTTGATGTGGGTTTTATTCTCAATTAACTATGTTTTAGCCCCAAGGTTTCTCCCCCCACATCTCTCTGTGACATGGCCATGCCAAAAAAAAAAAAAAAAAAAAAAAAAAAAATTAAAAATACCCTACTGTTCAAAAGGCAAGAAGTACATTTTTACAAGCAATTGTACATGTCAAAAATATAAAGCTGCCTTTTTAATTTCTTGTTTACCAAACACAGTCAATGACAGCGCCTGGGAAACACAGGGTGGAAAAAAAAATGAAGGCAGGAGGGTGGTAGTGGGGAAGGAATGAATTTACTTGTTTTTAAATAATAAAGCCTGAATACAAGCAGGATCAGAAATTCTTGAAAAGGCTGCTGTGATGGTGTCTGCTTTGAATTGTGCCCTGTTTAAACAAGAGGAAAACCTCCCACTGAAAAAGGAAACATTTTTATCATTCAAAAACATCTCAGGACAGTCCCTTTAAAATGAGGTATTTTCTAAACAAAGCATCAGAATGTTCCCCTGCAGGGAATGAGCATCTGATCTCTTAAAAATGATTATTCTTGAAGAACTGTAGATTTACAGAGTTTTTGTTTTATTTAACTTAAGTAGAACAAAACCTGTCTGAAATGACCACCCAAGGGAGCAAAGCCACCAATTAAGCTAAGCAGAGGCTGAGCTCTAAAGGGCACCCAAAGTTGTACCAAGACCCTTGGGGAGGTTTTAAATCTCTGGCTTAAACCAGAGCTAGCAAAACACTTAATGCAGGTCTCAATGTAAGCCCAGGACATGGATTTTCCTTCACTTACATCCATGCAGCTCCACTAACATCAGTAGGAATGTTCCTAATTTACATTAATGTTAAGCTAATTACCCTGAGTTATCCACAATGACTGCAGGAGAAATTTTGTTTTAAAATGCACAAATTCTTCAGCGTGGGCTGGTTTTGTTAAACTTGTAATAGTAGGTCTGCTACAGGCAGCAGAGTGGAAAAACTCAGCTTTACACAGAAATAGTCTAGAGTCTCAATGTGCTTCTGAATAAATAAAATTTAACATGTTGCAGTTTTCTATGATTTCATGAACATGAACAACTTCCATATCTGCAATTGTGACTACTATTCACAAATATAAGCCATTGGTGAGAAACAGTACTAGCTTAGGAGCCCTTTTCAGTCTGATTCTTAACGTGTTTGGCTTATGGTTTAAACTGAGTCAAGTCAACACTACACTCAGAAATATCAATAAGTAGAAGTGTTACTACCTCCATTAACTGCAGTAACCATCACCTGTAAACATGAGAAGTGGAAAGCTCACAGACAGAACACAGCTCCTTGGGCATGGCTAAGGAAAGAGGTTAATGGGATTCTTGGAAAAAGTATTCATCAAACAACACAAAGCTTTATTTCTGTTGAAGCATTCAAGGCATTAGCTGTGTTGGGCTGCCTTCTGCCATTTTAATAGATTTAAACTTCTTAAGTGTCTATAGAAAAGTAGCTAGAGTACAAATAATCTCCATAAGGAGAATATCAATAAATTCCACAGCATGTTAGTTTTATCACAGAATCCCAGAATGGTTTGGATTGGAAGGGGCCATAAAGCTCATCTCTTTCCACACCTTACACAGGGACACCTTCCACTGTCCCAGGCTGCTCCAAGCCCTGTCCAACCTGACCTTGGACACTTCCAGGGTCGGGGCAGCCCACAGCTTCTCTGGGTAACGTGAGCCTGGGCCTCCCCACCCTCACAGGGAATAATTTATTTCTAAGGTCTAATCTAAATCTACTCTTTAGCAGTTTACAACTATTATATTGAAGGGTTTTGAGACAAGAGCAACCAGAGCTAAGTCTGCTGTGAGGAGATGGGTCTTCAGCTCTCCTGAGGCCCCTTTCAACCTGGACCACCCTGTAAAGCTATCTGTACAATGCTTCAAGGTCCAGATAAGCAAAGGAGGAGCCCCAAGCCCACTTCCAGGCAGCCACTGCTGAGGTCAAAGCTAAAGAACTGGGTACAGAAAACAGCTGGAAGTTGCAAAATAGTGCAGGAGCAGTCTACACAGCCGTGAATTGGTTATTTACAACACACAGTTCAAGGTCTTTTTTTCTTTTAAGATGAAAAGCTATTCTTGTACAATTATGAAGACTTTTATGAGTGATTAGCACAGCGGATCCAGCAGTACCCTAAGTTCGTTTAACTGCCACTTTTTAGAAGGAGTGGCAGATAAAGGGTGATCAAACCTGTCACTCTGCACAACTTAACAGAGCAGGATACTTGTCACCCTTGAGGTTAATCTCACTCAGCTACTGCAGCTCATACCAGAGATTTATTAAAATCAACCTGCAGGAAAATTAAATCCATTACCTTAAAAAGCAAGGGAATAAATCACACCCAGCAGGAAATCAGGAAAAGCTGCTGCCACTTCAGACGAATCTAAGATTGTGTGAGCACATGAAATTTTTCCTCATCAATGACGTAAAACAAATTCATAGAAGGAAAAGAAGGAAACAGTATCAGCTGTTATAATACATTATAATATATAATATATAAATTATATATATATAATATATATAATATAATGCAGAACACAAATATGCTCAATGAGTTTAAGACTGCAGCCCAAGTATAAAGAACATCTCAAGCTGTTTGTATTTCCAAACAAGACTTGAGGGGTCAGAGGAGGGAGGAAGACGTGGGTAGGCAGGATGATGGATCACACTCAGTGGCATGCTGTGTTTGGGTCTACTCTTGTTGTTTTTGCAAGAGGATGGCTCTGATTACTCTCTGAATAGAGATTAAGGATGGTTAAATCTCATTGCTCAAAGAGAACATTATTTTCAGAGCCTTACAAATTGAATAGAACATTGTAAAGCAAGCAAACAATGAACTATCTGGTGTTGTCACAAATCTCCCAACAGTGTCAGAAGATTCCCTGGGGGCACCCAGGGAGGTGGGTTTGAGGGCAGGCAAATAAGGTAAACATGCTCTTTTCCCTATGTTCAGCAGCACCATCTCTGCAAAACCAGTCTGTGTCATTGCCTTTATGGATTGTCCAGCCCAAATATATAAAATATAAAGCAGGGGCACACTGAGCCACTAAGTAATTGTCTCAGCCATCAAGATGATGCAACACAGAGACTTCACAAAGGATGGAGGAAAATTACTTTTCCAAACCCCACCCTTCCAGAGATCTTTGCAGAACTGACTCCTGGCTCACAGGGAATGATGGATAGGCCAACACTGCCCAACTGAGACTTCTTGAATGTCACCAGTAAGAGAACAATCTCCAGCCAGACTTCCATACCTCAAAGTGCAGCCCTGGCCACAGAGCCTTTCTTTGAAAGCTACTGAGGTTCCTCATCGATGCCAAAGAAAACTGTGAGTCCTCAGCAACTCACAGAAAAGGGTGACACGTGAGGGTTTGGGAACCACATCAATGTGTATGCAGGGATACGAACCCCTGAGACCGACTTGTGGTGTTTTCTCAAAGTGAAGTCTTCAGGCAGAAAGGAAGGGGAGAAATGTTGTTGGAAGCAACATCACTTAGAATGGACAGCTGGTCTTAACACTAAACAAACTGGGGACTGAGGCTGCAAATGGAGGCCACAAACCAGAACACACAGGACTAGTTTCTCTACAGAAGTTTAATATTTCCTAACAAGCCACCTCTGTGAATTATCTTCTTTAAAACAGACGCCAGCTCATCCAGGGACTGCATGACTCAGTAACTCCAAGAACCTCTCACTGGGGTTACCAGTTTGAGTCTGGCCTACATTCAAAGCATGCAAGAATTCTCTTTGTGATGACATAACACTAGAAAAACCTTCACTGGCCTCAGTGCAGTTTCCAGTGGGCAGGAGTCACATTAAAGCCACCATTGAAAGTCTTTTCAAGGAGGTGCAGAGACAACATGATGGAGAGTTAACAGCCTTCTCTCTTCAAAAAGCATCTCAAATTCAGGACAAAAACTGCTACCCATATTGTCCACTTCTGTAACAACAACTATGCTGAATAAATAAAAAGAAGAAAAGCAAGAAAAAAAAAGACTATATTTACAAATAGTGCAAATGAAGATGGATTAGAAAATGATGTCTCATTTGCACTGGATAGCACAGATGTTGTAACACAGCAGAATTAAAAAAGCAGCAAATGCTTCATTAAATGAAGCAGCTAAAGAGAAGAAAATGTAAAAACTTCAATGTCAGACAAAGTTTGGGCAAGAACTCTCCAAACTCTCTGGATTCTTTCCCAGAGCCAAGACACCAATCTCTTATGTACTAATCATCCATTTCTGTCCTGTCTGGCTTTGACTAGTTTTAGCATAGCCATTTACAGGTTTTATTTAATCAGCCAGGAAGGAAAGAGTTCAAGAACACCAGGAAGTATGTGGCAAAATACAACAAGGTTAGATCACTTGCACATGATTATTCTCCACTGGCACACTGCAGAAAAAATAACCCCAGTCAAAGTCTGCATACTCGATGGTCTGCAGGGAGCGAGAGCAGCATTATTCAAGGGAAGTGAAACTTTAAAGAACTTCAAATTAGCTGTTGACAGGCAGGTGGATAGATTGATGAGTGATTGCCCAATGTCCCAAACATTACCATTTTGTGGTGAAAGGAAATATGAAAGTAAGAAAATCCATGAAATATGGTTTCGCCAGTCTGTGGTGCATTCATATGACAGTGAAGTTCATTTAAGGACACTGGAAACAAAATAGATTGCTTTCCCTGAATCAGAAGTTGACAGAAACTTTCCTAGTTATATTTTTGACTCCAGAAGCACTGCAAGCCATGCTAGCAGACTATGATAAAAATGAAATAATAATTATAAAAAGAAAATCCCCCATCCTTTTTCTTCATAATAAGTGTTCCTTCTCCTAGGGCCTAAGGACCACATGCAAGGGAGACAAAGTGCAGGTCCCCTGAACCACAGAATTAAGCCTGACTTACTGTATATCCAACAGATGCCCTCACTGCAGTGGTCTCTAAAATATGTTTTTGAGTAGAATTAACTCGGAAATCTACAATTAGCACCACCTTTGAGAACAAATCAGAACAAGTTTATTGAAGTGCTCTATTTACCACAAGAGTGAATTTACCCCCCAAGGTTCACTTGACGATTTTGCCTCAATTTTCTTGTAATTTCATCTCTCATGGTTTTTTCAGTCCTCCAAAGGTGATGGATAAAACAGAAATAAATAGGACCAACTGTTCACAGAAGCCTAAGGGAAAATATAATTTTGTTATAAATACTTTTTGGCACGAATCATGGAAATGCAATACTAAAATTGTTTGTTGAATCATTTATGAATTGGGCCTTCAGTTTCAGTTTGCAAAGGTTAGAGGATTTTTACTGATGTTCTTTTTCACTTTGCTTTTTTAATTGCCAAATAGCCTTTAAGAAACTGAACTGATACATAATCAAGAAAACAGAGGGAATGGAGGACGTTTATTTTAAGGAATTTCCTATGCAAATACAGGACTTTTTTGGTGAAGGGAAGAATTTACTTCTAGATGATAACCTTTACAATGACAAATTTTTAAACTAATTTTCTAAGATGTGAGTTTCTAATTTTGAGTTTTCAACCAGCTACTTTTGTTTTTATTATCACAAAACAAAAGTTCAGTGGAACATAATTCCATGCTGTAACACCATGCATAGAGTCACCACACATGAAGAAATATGTAATATGAAGGGAAATTCTACTGTATTGAGAAATTCAGTATTTTATAGCTTTGAGTGCCCAAACTCCTCATGTGAACATTATATACATAAAGAAATAGCAAGGAACACAGAGGTGCATTTCTTTCTTAAGTATTATGTCTCAAAATGCTACTTTTCATCACCTGAAGAGGGAGAGAAACTTGGAAATAGACAGAAGGTTTATTCCTCCTTGGCCAGAGTAGGTGTGCATTGCCTTACCTGATTTGTCCTCGCACCAGTGGTCTGGTTTTAGTCCTGTTCATATTTGAGTCAAACGGAACCTCAAAGTACTGTAATTAAAAAAAAAAAAAAAAAAAAAAAAAAAAAAAAAAAAAAAAGGGGAAGAATCAGAATGAAAGGATACCTTAAAACATGCCATGCGTGGAATGTCCTGTCTGCATCTGCAGGTGCTTTAATTTCTGGTTTTGAAGGTTCAAAGATACAACTGAAATGGTAAATGGTTTTTATGAAGCTTTGATAGTCTGCATTGATGCTTTTGGCATCCCCTTAGAAAGAAAATCACCCAGAGGACAAAATTAGTTTGCACAAGACCCCAAAAGTTCATCATCTGAATACAGTTTGATTTAAAGTTCTTTCCTCAACAGGTCTGACACATCTTTTAGATATATACAATTACATATGCATACATACATGGAAACCATGAAATCGTTATAGTTGGAAAAGATCTTTAGGATCATTCAGTCAAACCACCACCACTGTTCACCGTTAAACCATATTCTCAAGTGTCACACCCACAAGTTCCCTGAATACTTCCACTCCACCACCTTCCCTGGGCAGCCCCTTCCAAGGCCCGACGAGCCTTTCAATGAAGACATTTTCCCTAATGCCCACCCTGAGCCCCACCCCCGGCACCATTTCCTCCCCTCCTGTCCCTGCTCCCTGGGAACAGAGCCAGACCCCCAACCTGGCTGCACCCTCCTGGCAGGGAGTTGTGCAGAGCCAGAAGGTCCCTCCGGAGCCTCCTTTCCTCCAGGCTGAGCCCCTCCAGCTCCCTGACCCCAGTTTTATATTAATACAAATTGTTCTTGCAAATGTTGCACTTCTGGTCTTTAAAAGACAAACACTAAGTTTTTTTCCAAGTTCATCTATCTTGCCAGAACCTATAACCCACCCCAAAATCAATCAACTCTTGTAAAATGCTACTGGAACTGCTCTGAATCTCCAGTTAGAGCAGGAGGGCATGAACACACCATATGTTGTTATTTAATGTCACAACCCAATCTGACTTTAAACACAGCCTATGGGAAAATTCAGGCATTATCTGCCCCCTCAGAATTCCATCAGGCTTCTGCAGGATCTGTTTTACAACAATAGCTGAATGCACTTTGCCATCCAGACAAATCTAAAGCCATTCAGTTTTATGTGTGCAAAACAACAATAAAAGTAATAAGCAGAGATTTACTTACAGAAAGAGTGGAATGCATTTACAGAGAGGATTTTTTTTACTGATGTTACGTCTGAGGTTTTTAGGTAGGATCCCAATCATAGTGAATATTCAGGAAAAGTACCATAACAAATGGTAGGGGAAGGGGAAGGGAGCTTTGCCTGAACTCTGGCATAGAGCTGGGCAGCCCCTACAGTGATTTTTAGGCAGCTGACAGGGAATTTTTTATCCAATATTTGTTATGGCTGATGTGCAGTAATCAGGGTCATTCTCAATGACCACCAGAGCTGGTGAAGACCCTGGTTTGGAAGAAAAGCACTGAGGGGTTCTTGCATTTGTTTGTCTTCCACCTTATGCTGGAGGGACAGATCAGACCTTCTCAACTACAACACTACCCTGGAAGTGTTGGATGTTTCACAAAAAATCTCTATAGGATACAGACAGAGGTTTCTTTGGAGCAAGGAAAAGACCCCATTTGGATCTGAAACCAGTGATTGCTTCTGACAGCTCAGTGTTTTACTAATGATTTGTTTCACTGTTATATTTCAGAGGCAATTACGGTAAATGAAGAAAAAAATGACATTTAACATCAGACTGGTAGAGCAATACAAGGGAAAAAACTCTATAGGGCTCAAGCCTGTTCTCCAGAAAATATCTGGGCTACAATTATTTTTTTTTCTAAGTCCCAGGTTTTATTTCTATTTGCAAAGGTCTGACTGCTTTGAGTTACTTCCAGTTTAAACTTGTGCACATGAAGAGATTTTTGCTTATTTGACAGTATTTAAGCTTATGCATAAAGGCGTGCAATGGATAAAAACAAAATAGTATGCAAGTTTTAAACTCAATGTGTCTCAGACACAAAATGGCTAAAATTAAGAACAGTTAAATAGTCAACACCTGAAAGAATTTAAATTTATGCAGCTATCAATATAAGCTGATGATGTCATGCTTAGTGTATCAAATATTTCCATATATTTAATATAATAATCAACCTCTGAACAGAATATAAATTTTGAACAAGAATCTCCACTGCTAACTTAAGTAGTCAAAAAATGTCTGTATCTATTGTATACAGACATTGCTGCTTCTGAAATTAAGACTACTGCATGACTTAATAGTGAATTTTTTTTCTTTTTTAAATCTGACAATTGGAATAATCTGTTACTGTCAAACACATGTATACAACATGGCGCCGTACTTTCAAATGAACTAAACTTTAAAAAATTCTTTTACTTGCAATGCTCTAGATTCCTTCACTGAGCTAATTGCTATTCCACGTCAGCAAGATGTCATTTATCAAACTTTCCCCATTTTGCTCCCAAATGTTCAGCAAAATTTTCTCTCCATTTGAAATTATTTTTCCCTGATATCCTAGAAAAAATGAGAAAAGCCATGCATCTCAAATATCATTCCACAGGAATGAAAGAGTGAAGTCAAACATATTATCTCATGCCAGGCCAACAGAGTCCTGCCTATTTCAGCAAAAAGTAAATTCAGTAAGATGAAGCCTAGATAAATAAATATTTTAGAAGTACTCAAGAGGCTTTTCCCTCAGGAAGTCTGAATGCATCAGTCCAGCTGGACATGGCAGAATATTATCTGCCCTTAGTACCTGGGAAACTGGCCACCAGAAGGGCAAACTGAGGCTTACATCTACTGCATCTAAAAAGCCCTGAGTGACAAAACTTGGCAACAGCTCTCAAGAACCTAACCTAAATTTTAATCAGTATGCATGAACATTTAAAACATGATGATGGCAAAAAAAAAAAAAAAAAAAAAAAAAAAACAAAACCAAAAAACAAAAAACAAACAAACAAAAAAATCAGGCCAGCCAGTACTCTGTGGTTTATTTCTCTGGCAGGCTCATCATGCTTTTTGTGTAAATCTCATCTCGTTAATACACAGCAATTATATCTTAAACATCTCACAATTCCTAGCATAGCTGTCACATTACTGCTCAGAGCTATTTACACCCATGGGCTTTCCATTCTTCAGCTTCTTCACATTGGTTTCCATTTTGTTTGTAAATGAAATGTTAAAGAACATTTAATTTCAAGTGAAGTCACCTTCAAAGCCAGTGTCCTTGCAGGTGACTTCTGCTCCTTCCATCTGTTCACAGAATTACAGAATCTCCTGAGTGGGAAGGGACCCACAATGATTATCAAGTCCAACTGCTGCCTCTGCACAAACACCCCATGAATCCCTCTGTGCCCGAGAGCGCTGCCCTAATACTCCTTGAGCTACGGCAGCCTCGGGCTGTGACCATTCCCTGGGGAGCCTGTTCAGTGCCCCAGCATCCTCAGGATGTTGAACACCAAGACCACCTATTAAGTTTCCCAAGACAGTGCCTGACAATTTTCAGTTAATTAGGCCAGTGGAGCCCTGAGCACATGCTGCATTTGCCATCCAAGGTCCTACAGGAGAGATCGCATTTACTGAATTGCAAAAGTCCAACACCTTTACTCCTGTTCACATGAAAACACCAACAGAGTGCACTAAGAGGAACAATATGCCGCAGAGTTTATCAAACAGATCTGCCACACTTCAGCTAATAAATGCCTTTCATAGACCACTTTGGATTTCACGTGTATGAAGGACCAGCTTGGCCACTGGCCGAGCTCTAATTGGTGACATGTGGTGGAAACAGCAGCAGCTGAAACAGGCAACCCGTGTACCATGTACAGACATAACATTTCACTCTAATGCTAAACACATATTTACAGCAGAACCGATAATCCCAGGAGACTAAGGATGGAATGGAACCTTGCCATTGGAAGACAATTTAATTCAAGGTATCTCTGAGGTTCCTCCCATCGCAAAACCACCCCTGAATCCAAGCAGGCTTCCATGTGTTCTTTGCCATCAGAACTGCCCTCTGGATCAATCTATTTCTCATCAAAGCCTCCCAGAAGGGCAGTTCAGGTAAATTTTCAGCACTAATGAGTGAAGCAGTCACCTCCTCCTGCTGGGCTCCAAAAATCCTCCCTGCTTTGTACCACATGAGGAGGTGGAGATGAGCTATAGGTGATGGCCAAAGCTCCTCCTCAGCCAAAATCTCTTGCTACAAACCCAAGCAAACATTAATATGATACAAATAAAAACCACTACAGCTGGATGCCCCACTAGACAACTTCAATGCACTTCTACAGTCAGAGATGAAGCTGGGCTGTATAGGGCAAGTCTTGCAAATATGGATCTTGTTGAATTAGGTGTTTCTGGGGTTCTCCCAATTCCCCTGAGATACAGAAAGCTCTGATTCTCTTTAGTTTACTTTGGTATTGCCCAAGAGCAAACATTTAACCAGGAACACCACTGAAACACAAGCTGGAAACCAAAAATGTGCATGAATCAAGGAGAAGCAGGTGGACCAAAACTGTGTGGAAAGCACAGTGGCAGAGCAGACTGTGGACACCTAGGCAATAACCTGCAGTTTCCTGGGAAAGTGAAGGAAGCCATCTTGCAGCTGGCCATACAGAATCCAAATTCATGAGGTTTCAGCACTAGCCTTTCACATGAAGTCTCCTGCTTTTCCCACACAGCCAAAGGAAAGTTGCTTTAAGCAACACTGGAAACCCACCAGACCACGAAGCATCAAGTACTTTCCTCTGAGACTGTTCTTCCTCTCTGTATTACCTAACTATTTTTATTCCACATGTCTTCAGTGATTTATCTTATGTTGTCATAAAGTAATATATAATTATATAAATGGAGAAGAAAAACATAACATAGAATTCATGGTAAATAAGATTGAAGTCAAGATTATTATAGGTTTCCTTCTGGTTTCCTTTCCATCACTTTTATATGAAAACAACAAAAAAAAAATTTAAAGCATATTGCAAAAGTCTTTTTACTCAATTGTACACAGATGTGACTAAAAAAAGTGGAGGGAAGGATTTTCAAAAACATTTGTACTGATCTCACTCGATTCTCACTGAAGTCATTGGCAGTTTGACTTCAATGAGAGCAGAGACAGACCAACACCGAATGATTCTGAAAATCCCACCCTAATTGTACAAACAAAGGAAGGCTTTGGAGACAATTGTATATTTGAGAATCATAAAGGGCACACAGCACCAGTTTGTCTTCAAGATATGAAAATAAAGCAAGGCAAATATTTTAAGGATTAGAAATAGCTTTTTCTTTTCTTTTTTTCTTTTTCTTTTTTTTTTTTTTTTAAGGCAGAATCTGAAAACCCTCTGGCTGTGAGGTTCCCAGACTTACTATAGATCTGCTCTGATATCTTCCATTTCAAAGTGGATTCTAATTAAAAATGAGATTGATGCAAGCCTGAACAATGTTACTTACAGACAGAGGAGTGCAGCTAAACCCCCGACTGTCATGTCCCACAAAACTGGAAAGGTCTGCCACATAAAGGATCTGACACAGTTTATTTCTTTTTTCCCCACAAGACACATTCCTATTATTTTTAAAAGCCTGTTGCTCTGTACAGGGAATACAACAGGAGGAAATTGCTAAGAAAATGTGGATACTTGTGACTTTAGAGATTTTCAAGATGGAGAAGGCAGACTCACTGGTATGCACCCATCTGACCTGTTGGACTCACAACTGTCATGCCAGCTCTGCTTTTAAGTGCTCAAGAGGTGATGCTGTTATTCCCCTGACCACACAAGTGTGGCTTTCCAAGGATTCCCAGAGACACTGCCCCAAGAATGGGGCATTTTCTAGGCTTTAAAAAGCATTTAGTATTTCAGTATCCTTAACTGGCAGCAGCGCCTGGAGCTGCCAGCATGCCTGGCACAGTTCTCCGTGTTTGTTTCCAGCTCATCCAAATCCTTTTAGTGGCTCTGACCAACAAAACAAGTGGTCACTGAGCTCTTGCAGCTTGGGCCTCTTCCTCAGCACTTTGGCCAAACAGGATCCTTCGCAGATACCACAAGTGCCATTACAAGGAGCTTGAAAGGCTCACGGCTGTGATAATGTGGAGTGTCACAGCAATGTGTTCCTAATGCTGCTGCATCTGTGGGACTTGTCACAGCGATGAGAGGTCGGGATAGAGGAGAGGATGGGCACAGCCTGATACACTGCTGGTAACAAGGGAAGCTTGGCTGCATAAACCACTGGCTCTGCAGGTTTGGATGTGCTTGTAGCACTCACTTGAGGAAGAGCAGTGAGGGTGGAAGGAAAGACCCTGAGCCTGCTGTGTCCAAGTCTGCCACAAGAAGCAAGGAAATAACAATAATTAAGGAGTACATGTCATCTTTAGTGTATGAATAACTTCACAAGTTAAATAATGGCATTTGTACCAAAATTCTGCATCTACTTTACTATATCTAATTATATACATATATATATTCTTCACTAATTCTATATCTACTTTTCACATAAAATTTTTTTCTTGTCTTCCTCTTTGAATCAAGTTTTCTAGTACCAATGCATGAAAAAATAGCTCATTTAATCTTATTTTTTCATGCACCTGATGCCCAAAGCTTGAAATGGGAGAAAAGACATGAATCTCCTGGTTTAGTAAATGAAAAACAGATCAAGTGACCACTGATGTGTCTGGCTCTTCTCATTAAAATTATATTTTGCTAAGAAGATAGCATAACAAAAAATAAAACAATAATAAAAATTAAAGGAGGCCCTTATAAGCTATTCCATCTTGAAAACTCCTGATTTTGTGAGCCACCTAACTAGTGTATTCCCAAGATCTCATGGAGGTCAGCCATAGCTTCAGGGGAAATGAAAGCTGGAAACCACAGACAGACTTCACCTCATGATCCACACTGGAGAAAGAACCTCCACAGGAAGGAATACTGCTTTCCAGCCAGCTGCCAAAGGCTAATAATATTATACATTTACCACCACCAAGTCCTTTCTATTTAGCACACAATTAATGCATCCACAAACAAAGCTCCTTACTCTAAGCCTCTCCTGAGCCCCTCTTTCAGGAGGACACTTTCCCATCAATATTTCTGGGCTTCTTGCTCATAGGAGGCAATTCCAAGTGCAGGACACACTGCACTGAATATCTTCCCATAATTTTGGATTTTGTTGTGTCGGGCTGCTCCTTTTCCACTTAAAATGAAAACTGCTAAAAATGTGTTTCAGTTAGACAACTCATGCACTTCCCTTGTGCTCACTCAACAGAGCGATCTGATCTGGCCAAAAATCAGATGATTTCCCTCTGGATCTATCCATTTTTTGATCTGTGTCACTGTGTCAGGTCACCCTGGACACAAAAAGAGGAGCAGGAAAGGCTAAAGCTGCTACGCAGCACTGTGCTGGTGCATCATGTACCCCAGGAGATAAGCAGCACCACAACTGTGTGTCTCCCACTGACGGGCTAAAGTGTTCTTTCTTTCCAGGGTCATAGAGACAAGGCAATGAAGCAACACTCATCAGTGTTGTGCTGCCCTGGAATAAGAAAAGAAAACTTCACCTCCCCACGCACACTTCCACAACTGAGCTCTGATTACTCCACATCTGTTCCCTACCACTGCAAGTTTTAATGATGTATTATCATCATTAAATAGATGTCAGAAGCATCTGACATCTGTAACATGGTTTCTTCAGAAACTATTTTATTACTCACTATTTTAGAAACCATTATTAGGGTTGAAGAAAATTACCACCTTTATGCCTTGCCAAAATATCCCCTGAATCACTTTTCAAAGACATTTTCTTCAAGAGATTCCTTTGCATTAAGTCATATTTGTCACAACAACAGCATGCCATGAGTGCAACATATAATTTAAAAAATAAGCAAAATTTCAAATAACAATATCTTTGCTGAAGATAGGTATTGCACAAGGTCAGTATCCTGTTTAAGTTACTGTATGTCCTAAAATACACCAGGCCACGTCCTCTGGACACAGTGCAGCTGCTTTGAGCAATACTGCAGATAAAATCTGATACTGAAGTTGACAAATTCCTGTGGTGGAATAAAGCTGTTACTCGGGAACTCTTGGGGAAGTATTTTTGCTGCTCAATGCAGTGCTTAAGTCAAGTAGGAGATCCCAAGTCAACCAGAAGACACAAATCTCCTCCAGAGGAGTGAGAACAGAGGCAGGAGCTGCGAGGACTTTATTTCTCCCTAGCAAGTACAGCAGGATCCTGAGCTCCCAGATTTAGCGAGGGCAGTCGTAGAAAGAGCAGGTCACTCAAGAGCCCTCTGGACCATTGGCATCAGCTGCTTTCAGTCCCCTGTGACTACTAGAGAGCTATAAAATCAAGCAGCCTCGCTGTGCTCTGCTCTTACCCAGGAGATTAGAGCAGGGAAGTAGGAAGGTGAGATTTAAATCACTTCCACACATCTCCTGGCTCCAATCCATGTGTCCCAGATTCAGGCCATTTTAATCAGCATTTTATAAATTATCACTCAAATGATAACAATACTAATCCACCGCAATGTGCTTCCTGCCAGGAACCTGAATATTAATCCATAAACTGTTCTCTTATATCACACGGTGATGTGTTGGTTTTAACTGCTCATGGCTGACATGTCCTATTAGTGAGGCTTTTCTTCTTCCAAGACAGACAAAAGTAGCATTGTATATGCAGTAGCAGGCTTCCCTGCTTTTGGGGAGACAGAGGTTATTTCAGTAGGTGAAAACATAAACTGCTTTTTCAAAATATCTTTCAGTTTCAGAAATAAAATAATTTTTATACTTGAAGTTCCTGGCATCTGTAAAGGAAAATTTGCTTTGGTCTGGCCATATTTGGCAAAATGAAAATCTAAATCTACAGAACCTTCTGGCCAAAATATTACAAACCTCAAGGCCCCAAAACCCACAATGGATGAAATGCAGGAATGCTGTAACAGAATTAGTAAAAAAGTTTAAATGTGAACCAGGGTGTGAAGTGGCACAGGCCTTTACTGACATGCCTGAGCAATGCAGCATGCTAACATTGTCTAAATGTCATAGAGCTGACCTGCTCCACTTAACCACAGCTCAAACCTCCTAATAAAATCATTCCTCAGGAATTGCTACTTTTAAATATTAGGAGGTGATACCAGGGAGATCTTCAAGTCACATTTTTATATACAGCACACTTGAGAAATTGATCAAGTCCATAGGAGAGAATTAACAACAAAATTTAAGCCCAACTTTCTCCTGTTGTTCTGATGTTTAGAAAGAGGGCAAGGGAACCCTAAGGAGCACTTCAGGAATTACGCTGCACTGGCAGAACAGCCTCATTGCTTCCCTCCACTGTGTGGTCCAAGAGCCAAAAGGAGCACAGTTCCTAATATACTGAAGAGTTTTAATTGTTAGGGGAGAATATCACAGGCACATTGATGAGTGCAATGTTGCAACTTCATTTGTATGACAATGATTTAATTTAGTTTTAAATCTTGGCAATAAAGGAAATGAAAAGAAATCACTCTCTTCCATCTGTATAGCACTTACCAGAAAGATATAAATATATAAATAATGTGTTTTTTCTCTTATTAATTTCACAGATATTTGATGTGGCAAGCCACATGTATGGTATTTTCAAGGTATTCTCTCCTCCTAAGGCTATCACAACCTTGCAGATCAAAAGACACGGAAGAGATGTTGAAAAGTATCTATATATAAGGATTCTGGTCAAGCCTAAGGATTTTGCCCATAAGAGGTTAGTTTTGGTAAGGGATTTTTCTTCATTAAAACATGATTTTATGCAGAATGTGTAGAACTACCAAATAAAGTAACAATATAATAACACATATCCAAGGTGTAGCTAATCACTTAGCATCAGCTTTGCAGTAAAATCCAGTAACTTTTCTAAAACCAAAATGCACCAACTGGGACCATGAATGGGGGATGACCATCACTATGCTCTTCTATTGAGGGCTGGATGACAAACCTGTGCACTGAGAAGTCACATTACAAAAGACACCTGAAACCCATAATTAGGTCTCACCTTTCCTTCCCCTTCATTAAGAATGAAAGTGAAGCAAGAGTCTCACAACGACCCACTGGAAAGCACAAACACCCAAACCTGTTGAAGGTCATCACACCATTCATCTTTCTAAAGCTGTCGAGAAATGTTTGTCATTCCAGTACTGCCTGCATCTCCCAAATGCTAAGATAACACACTCATCAATCTCAAAAGAGGAGTTGAAAAATAAATAGTTGTGAGTCATGTTACTAAGAGGGATTCCACACACTATTAATTTTAGCATGGAAACCAATTAAGACACCAAATCAAATTACCACCCCTCTTTTTAAGGTATAATGACCCATTCACTTGCCTAAACTTATTTATTTTGTGCCAGTGATCCTTTCAAAAGCCTTAGAAGCTTAAACATTAATTTTAATGTAACTTCTGGCAACAGGAAGATTTTTGCTAAAAAACGGTCACAGATACGGATGAAATAGGATAATTTTCTCTATCTTAGAAGGCTATTTTTAAAATATAAGCATAATAAGAAACATAATGACACAAGCAAGATTTGATCTAAGCATGGCATGAGCATCAATATGTTGGAATAAACTGGTGCTTTCTACATGAGACCTGGGGTAGCTTTTGTTCCCTTCAGCCCCACTGCAGTTTCTTGCTCACAAGTGCTGTTATAGCAGCATTTCTCCACACGAAAGAAATTGTCCAAAACTGCACACAAGGAAAGGGTTATTAAAGCAGGAACTCCCTGCCCAGCCAAAGGGCTCAAGCTCCTGCAAGCTCATGCCAGGGATATTAACAGAGCCATGAACTCCCAGCAGTTTTTAATATGGGCATGGAAATGCCACTCTTGTCAGGTTTGTCTTCCAGGTGCCTCAAATGTCACCTTTGTTTGCTAAATGTCAGTCCAATATGAAATTTTCTGAGTATCTACTGGGGAAAAAAAAAATAACCAGCCTTACAACTCAGTGGCCTGATTTCCCCTAGGTGCCTAGGAACCATACATCTGAGACGATGGGTTTTCTGGGGGGACTATTTCCAACTCCTTCCTGTTGGTGCAAACATAGGGATGTAGAAGCTTTGACTACATAGGTCTTGCTAAAGTGGGATGGTTGGGATTCATGCTTTGTTCAATCACAAGAAAAAAAGGAAAAAATCATCTGGATTCAGTAGGACACTTGACTGAGGCACTTTGTGCAAGGCGTTAAAGCCAGACTGCACCATGGAAGCTTTGGACATTATCTTCATTCTCCATGAAACTAAACCCAGAATCATGAAAAGTCTTTTTATGGTAATGGAAGTGCATTATAGTATCTCATCCTAGATCAAAACCTTTATTTAGGCAAGTAAGACTACATATATAAAGAAAGACAGGGACTTCTTCCAAGGACCTGGAGTGACAGGACACGGGGAAATATCTTCCCACTGCCAGGGGCAGGCTTATCTGGGATTTTAGGAAAAAAATTCTTTCCTGTGAGGGTGAGAAGGCCCTGGCACAGGGTGCCCAGAGAAGCTGCAGCTGCCCCATCCCTGTAAGTGTCCAAGGCCAGGTTGGACAGGGCTTGGAGCAACCTGGGATAATGGAAGGTCTCCCTGCCATGGCAAGAGTGGCACTGGATGAGTTTTATGGTCCATTCCAACTCAAACCATCCTGAGGTTCTGTGTAAGAAGGAAAAACAAAGGACTGGAAGTCCAGCATCAATGTTCCACTGATCATTTTCGGCAAGTAGAGGATAAAACAAAAAAATAAATTTGCTAATCCTCAAGCCCAGATCTATATTTGGTGCCACCCAACACATATATGCACCTACGGAAAAGGAAAATCATACAAAAATCAAAACATAAAAATTATTAGGTCCTCTGAAAAAAAGAATTGCAAAATCAAAGCACTTGCTTTAATAGAAACTCTTGAAATCAAAAAGAAATTCAACATTACAAACTGAAACTCAAATAAATATCACCGTATTTCTACAACAAAAATATATGGTGAAACATCTATTTTTGACCAGATTTCAAGTCCTTTGGTGAGGAAAGTGTGTGCAAATATCTGAGAAACACTAACTTTGGAATTCTAAAACAAGCTTGTAAGAATTCCTTACTCCAAAAGAAAAATACCTACAAAATACATACCAAGAAAAAAACAATATGCTTAACAATTTGCATCATATTAAAATTCAAATGAATTTCCCTATGTAGGTAAATTCTTCAATGTATCCCTCCATTTAATTACATTGTAGTTTCTGTGTAGATGAGTCCCAAGATGCTCTTACATGATAATCATTATATATGAAGTGAAGAAATGAATTGCAACATTCAATAATGCTCCTTATGAACTCAGATTTATAGAGGAAGCATGAAATAAAATGATCAAACCACATGGTTACTATATCTGTATGTTGTACTGGGGGAAAAAAGGAAAAAATAAATTAAAATAATCATTGAAAATTATAAATATATGGGCACAGATATTTATATTACCAAAACTGCTGCAGAATGTAATGCTTAGCCCACCTATTTAATTCAAGAATTAAAATGAGAAAGAATTCAAAGTGCATTTTACAAGTCATTTAAACACTGAACAACTCATGAAAATAACTGACAGAATTGTGTGATTTAGTAAATACATTTTTTTTATTAGCTCTACCCTTAGGTGATTGTCTAAAAAGTTGAGGTAACTAGAAAAATAAAAGAAGTGCCAAGAGGAAAAAGGAACTTGGCACCACGTGCCTTGTCCTAGCAGAACGCTGGGCACCCACTCCTGTCACACTCCTTGGCAGTGTCTCTCTAAACATATGCTCATACAAATAAAGGTTTAAAATATATTTTCTAAACTAAACCATGCCCAAGGTAGGTTTGGAAGATTGCTCATCGGCTTTACAAACACTTCATTTACACACCAGCATAGGCATTTAGTATGTAAATATTTATAGTTTGGCAGCTCCCTCTCCCAACCTGCAGAGGTTTTCTCTGTTGGGTTTCACCAGTGGTATTTCTTTTGAATTTCCACATTTTCAGACTCTTTGCTCAGACAGCCTTGATGGAGAATAGTTGTGCCTATTAGCAGACAAGGTGCTGACAACTAAGTCAAGCTTCTAAAAGCTGGCAGGGAGCTAATGAAGGGAAGCGGGAGGGGAAGGGGTACAGTAACATGCAAATACCGAGATGCCACAGGAAGACCTAGTCAAACCTTGAGCCTTTCCTTGGGGTGTTTCTCCTCTCATTCCAGAGTACTTCAGTCAAACCTCACCTTAGCAAACCATCCCATTGCCCAGCACCATTCAGTTCTTAGCAAAAACAGCCTTTGATTACAGAAAGAAAAGATAATGTTGCTCCAAGAAGTTATAGACTGCAAAACAAACCATATTTATAGATACAGAATTGTAGAAACATAGCATGGTTTGGAAAGAACCTTAAAGCCCATCTTGTTCTAACGACCTACCATGGGCAGGGACACCTACCTCTAGACAAGGTTGCTCCAGGCTCAACCAACCCAGCCTTGGACACTTCCAGGGCTGGGGAGTCCACAGCCCCTCTGGGAAACATGTGCCAGGGCCTCACCATCTCTATATAAATATGTTCTAGAAGGGCTCTTTCTCCTGCTTGACTGTTCAAAATAAGGCAAAGACAAAAACCCACCCTTATTTGATATTGCTGTATCCTCTTGTCTTTCCTGCCCACAAATAAGCAGATCATGATCTGCATTTTACAAAAGATACCCGTAAAATATCTTTTGGGAGAAGAAAAAAGGCAAGTGAGACTGGGAGTGCAGGACGTGTATCTGCATCTTCCCTGAAACACTCTGAACACAGAACAACAAACACAGAACCCTCTGAACACAGATGGTATTTTCACCATCACCAAGCCACGGTACTACAGGAAAGCAGCACAAAATCAAACCAAGTATGAATCAGAAAAGTTGGCAATGCAGGACTGTCTCACCCCTGCAGGGTTTCAACTATTTCCTCGCCTGGATTTCCACACTGGGCACAGTCCATGGTGGCAGATTTGCAGAAATGCCACAGCCAGGCTTTGCCTTCTTATTCGGAGGACAAAAACTAATTCCACTGTGCATTCCCAGCTTGTATTTCCTTAATGTCACTGTTCTCTATTTCTCAGGTAACATCTGATTACAGAGCACTGGGGTTTTATCTCGATACAAACTCGCTGGGGCAGGTCAGCGCAACTGGCATGAGCACACTGGGAGCTGCTCCTGCCCCAGCAAAGGCAAGTTCAGGCACATCATGCTTCACCCATCCCAGCACTCACATCATCACCACTTCCCCAAGGAAGAGCTGCACCAGCGCTTCCCAGTACTGTGCCAGACAGACAGTGATTTTATTCACAGTGAGTTTTTTTTCTTTAGACAGCACTGGAATTCTTCCAGGCTAGATAAAATCTAAATTTTACCATGCAAAGAACTAAAAAAGTCATAAAAAACCACAATACCTCATTTACGTTCTGATACTCCTCAGGTATTCAGTTTTGGCCACTATTGAGACAGAATTACTTTTTTTTTTTGACCCTGAATCACTTTCCCAATGTATCTTACAGGTGAAGGGAGTTCTGGCTGCTGCCTTCCCACCCACTCCTTAATTAAACATGCAGAGGTCTGACATAATCAATGTTAGAGATTAAAACTGGACTGTGATACCTAAGAAGTAAGTATGTAGATAGTTTTTGGAAAACAGACTGTTAGCAATTATTTTGGTGTTTATTTAGAATCCTTACTTTGTTTAAAATAGGTAACAAGAAGAATTGTTGCTATTTAACAACAGAAAGAGGAGAAAAGAGCAAGGAAACCCATCTGTCACTTCCAAAAGATTGCCAGGAGTTGTGGATCTCTTTAGGAACGCAACTAATGACAAAAGTATTTTCTAAGCAACATGGAAATGCTGTTTAATCAGAATTATCTGAGTTCAAAGAGCTATGAGAAGCGGGAACAGCACCCTTGTCCTGACACCCAGGGGCTGCTGCTCTCCCAAACATCAAGGCACTAACGCAGAGCCAAGCTGCCTCCATGGTCAGGTTCACCCAAATACTTTTTCCATGTACTAATCAAACAGGCACCCATCAGCCTGAGGAATACACAAACCTAAGGGGTTTTATGGAGGAGTTTTTCCCTTCATAAAGAGTCCCAAAACTTTTAGTCCAGGTCTTAGATTATCAGGCTACATCCAGACTAGTACAAAGCATCCTTGATGTCTAGACCAAATGAAAAGATTAGCAGCCCCCATGCTGATTACACCAGGCTCATACTATTTTTCCAGCAGATGCTTTCATAATTAAATATCAAGTAAAAGGAGGCACTTTAACATTTAAGTCATCACCCTCACTTACGAAAACAACATGAAGTTTCTTTGCATTGAGAACTACAAAGTATTAAAAAGCATTCTATGGCTGCAACAGCAATCTGTCAAGCTGTAAAGAGAAATATAGATTTTAGTGAAGGGGATCACTGGGGAATGCCATGCATAAGCAAAGCAGAGCAGCAGTCACATTATGACTGTAACTAATATGGACAAAGTGGAATGAGTAATAACAGTCAACAAAAAACAACTTTCATTTTGATTAGCGATCAGACTAATAGCAAACAGACTAATAAGGCCTCAACTGCAATTTAAAATGAGGTGGCACCATCAATCACTCAGGTCGCCGCAAGCAGCAGCCACGGCGCCTGCAGAGGAGGCACCAGGAATGCCCTGGGGGATGGACAAGATGGTAGCTCCGAGCTCTGTCAGGAAGCAGGGTTCCTCAGACACAGCAGTTGTGATGATCTGGAAGATGTGCAAACCTCAAAACCTCCAGCACAAGAAAGGGTCTCAAGGGAAGCTTCCTCAAGCTCCCAGTTTTTATCTAGTTAATTCTCTTGGTCCAGGCAGGTGCATCAGCTCTTTGGACTGAAGAAACATGACAGATTTTAGCTGACTGGAATAGCTATTGCCCTGCATGATGCAAATATATCACATTTTAAATTCAGTCTAGGGCCACACATAGGGAAAAAAGTCCCAAAAACTAGACTGCCACATGGAATGAGTCCTTATTAGAGGAATAAACAGGGGGCCTATTAAACAACATTCGTACTTTTTTTGTACTTTCATCAAAAGACAGGACAAGCCAGGCTTTTATGGGCATTTTTTGTTTTAAGCAGCTGGGTGTAAAACTTGAGCAGGTTACTCAACCTTCCTGTGGAGGATGAACAAAGTGCTAAATAAGGGGAAGGGGCTGCGCTGCCCCTGGAGCACAGGGAACTATGTGATACACCAGGGATCACTGGTTCATAAATCACTAGTTTATGATTCATTAATCAAAGTTTATGGTAACTGGAAACCTTCATCCCATTTCCAGCTTAAATTTACACACAGGTCATTTCTGCCCACTAATTCTTTTGCCAACACTGCTCTCCAGCCACAGCAAGGTGCCCTTCCTCCTGGTACTTTCTCCTGGATGTATTTACGCAACAATCAGATCCACACCAGCTTTTGTCCTGCCAGGCCACACAAGCCAAGCCCTTTCAGCCACCTCTTGTAAGTCTGTCTCCTTGTCCCCTCCCACATCCCAGCAAGTTCTTTTCAGTACCTGTTCTCATTTGAATTATTTTTTCTTGCATATGGGAGACAAGAATTGTGCAGTTTTACAGACGACTATCTATTAACACCATTAATGGTTCCCAGCCTCCATGGAAATGCCTTGCTTGAGTCAAGATAGCATTTGCCTTTTTCGCACTACTGCGCAGTCAGGCTCTAAGAAAAGGAGATTTTTTTTTTCCTTTTTTGGTCCTTCTGCCTGAGAAACCTCCAGGCTTGATCCCAGAGTAGATAAAACTCTGAACTAAAAAGCAAAAACCTGGCTTTTAACCTAGGTCAGGTGTTAATAGCCCACAGTGTCATCCTGAAGAAGCAATTTCATGTTCTTATTTTTTCATTCCCACACTTACATATTTAAATTCAGAACTCATTGAGGCTAAGCATCACCTCTTAATCTAAATTACCTTAGTGCCTTAAAATAATTCTGCCTGTGGCTGGAAAAAATCCTCATGCGTCCCAAGCTTGAAAGTTTCATGAAATGATCTATTATTTTGTCTCAATTATTTTCCTGATTTGTCATTGTTTGGAAAGATGTGTTTTAATGCACAGCCACACAAGTATATGTAAATGGGGTGGTATTAGTAAATAAAAACCAAGCTGCTAATTGTTGCCCTGTTCTTTTTAGCCTTCTGATAGCTTACATTTTTGTAATGGAGTTTCTCGTGCATTTTCATGTAAACAAAATAATGTTTTATCTAACTCTCTCTTATTGTTGACATTCCTCTCCTGGGGAGGAGAAATTCGATGGACTTCTAGTTTGACCAATGTGGTTGGAAAGGTGGCAACCTTCATCCTCCAGACCCTGGTCATTGTCCAAAATCTATATAAACTGAAGTAACAAATAAACTTCCTCCTTCTTTTTCCTGCCCTGACGGCTTGCATGTGTGCGTGTTCATTGTGTGTCCTATGATGACAGCTAATGGCTCACTGAATTATGGCAAAATCCAAAAGCACTTCCTTAAAAGTTTTCTGTTATTTTTGAGAATGTTCCTATAAATGTCCATTACTGAGCAACCTTTGGGGGACTGCAGTGGCTGTGAGACTTACTGAAAAACAGAAGACAAGCTGGATTTTGGGAGACATAAATCCACTGAGCACTTTGCAATGTCTGCTGCAAAACCAGAAGAGATGGAGACAGTGCTGATCAGGATTACTCCAGGCTCCCAGCATGCTGGCCCATCATAAAAATGAAATTATGAAGAGATGATGATCTTCTTGAAGATTCTTCAGAAGTTTTTACAAATTATACAAGTTAACAGTCAGTCATCACAAGGAAATACATAAAAAGTGAAAAAAACCCTCATCCAAAGGTATATTGAAGAGAGGTAACCAATCCCTCTGGATTTGCCGTAGGCCACAGGAGATCTAAACATTGTTAGTAATTGCAGAATCCCTGAATGGTTTGGGTTAGAAGGAAAGTTAAAAATCATCTCATGCCAACCCCTGCCATGGGCAGGGACACCTTCCACTAGACCAGGTTGCCCAGAGCTCCATCCAACCTGGCCTTGAACAGTTTATCATAGACAAATTATATCCTTCCAACCAATATCCACCTGGGAATTTGTCTCCTATGAGAGTGCAACACTCCCATATATATCAGTGACCATCTTTCATATATCAGTGACCATCACTCATATAAGTTGTAATTTAGGCACACACACAAATACCCCAGAATTCAGACAACTGAAACCCAAAATACGTCTCCACCAAATGCAGGCTCTAATACTGCTAATAAAAAAATATAATAGTATGAGATGTTTAATTATACTAAATAGAAACACTTCCGAATTGATAAAGTTTTAAGAGCTAATACTTTGAGGGGTTTTTTTCAGTGGCAATAGCCAGCAAGAAGCTGTGGGATTACCCAGGGTTTAGCTGGCACTTGCACTAGCACCTGAAGATGAGCTTTCCCAAGAATCTGAGCTGGAAAAACCCACCCCACTCACAGAGCTGGGCAGGAGGACTTCCAAACAACACATTAAAAACAGAACATATTTTACAAGATTTTTATCTTACTATTGAAGCAAAAATGTATCCTGTGTGTTATTCATGCCATGCTGCCTCAGCTGCAACAGTGGCTTCAGTCCCATCTCAGCCCAGACACGCTGGAGGTGCCGAGGAATTCCTGGTGAGAGCAGCATGAGGTGGCAGCAGCTCTGCCCAGCTCCATTAGCACAGTGCGTGGTACAACTGAAACACATGCTGGGTGTCTTTCTAATGGCAAAATAAAACTTAGGATGGCAGGAACGTTGAGAAAGAAGCTTAAGGAGAAATTTCAATGTGCAATTTTAGTGAAGGAAACAGTTGATCCTGGTCCTTCTTACTCATCACTCCTACAAACTCCACATTTCACAGTCACACTGTTACACTAGGGTAGGTAGTGCACCAGCTAGGTAGGTGCCTTTGTGAAAGGCCTATTTGATTTTAAAATACTCTGGACTCCAATTGCCTGCCTCAACAACACATTGCTCTGAAATATGGCTAAAAAAAGAGCCATCCAGCTCCCTACCACTTGTCTCTATGGCTCATCTTGTCTTCAGTATTCACCCTCATTCACAGTTACTAATTTAAAGGCCTGTAGGAAAGAAAAGTCTGGCAAAAAACCTAACCCTGAGAGTCTGCTGTGGGAATACCTGCAGAAGGAGCCAGCAGACATCCAAATATGTATCACCAATGGGACAACCCCAGTACAGCAACCAAAAGCTCAGTCAGACTAATCACGGTGAAAGGTTAGGAATTAATTATGCTGGAATGACAGCTCAGTGGTTTGGGCATCAGCTTCCAAATAACTGGACTTGTTGGGAAGTCAACAGTTGAGTTCCAGACAAGGGAGGGCCAGATATTATAAGTGTTTTGAAAAATAAATCATTTAATGGCAAAACACAGCTTGTTCTGCCTGTTTTTTAAAGAAAATGAAAAGAGAAGGATTTTTCTAACTGAGTCCTCCTGTCTGATACATGACTGACATATTTGGTAGCTGCACAACTTTATTTCTTTTCTCAAGGCATATAACAAGATAACCACTCCACCGTGAATTACAGGAATGATTTAAGGAAATAATTTTTATTTCTCATTATATGAAAGATTACCTGAGCAGTTGCTATTATTATTATTATTGGCAATTAGCACCAGACAGCAATTTATGATTTTCAAACTCAGATACAAACATTAACAATTTGCCAAGAGAAAGCCATGTGTTATTCCCATTGCATGGGAAACAAATTATATAATTCAAGTGATCTGTACCTTTACAACTGAACTGGGAAGTTTATACAACAGTTACGCAAACAGGACATTGAGGATAGTTTCAGTAGACTACAAATTATTCTGAGTCTCTTACTCTCAAACAAAATATTCTTAGTCTGAAGTCTCTTACACATGGACTTTGCTACAAAGGAAGAAAAGAAACCACTCAGAAGAAAACACTAATAAAATTTTATAAAGAAAAGTCACTTGTAAAACCATCATTATTAAGAAATATACTTCGATTCCAGGCAGAGGACTCAGCTGATGTAAGTCTATCCTAATGCCATTTAATTGAGTTATAGAGACGTAAATCGCAAAAGAATCTGCTCCCAAGCCTACCAGGAAAACAATCCCTGCTCACATTCTCTGCAAATGCTAGTCACTATAAATACATAATAAATATGTAAGGATGAGCCACAGATACTGGGATTTGGATGGACTGTCATGAGCTCAAAAGTACAGATATAATGCTTGGAGCAATGAACGTAGCTTTGTATCATGCGAAACCAACCTGCCCATGTGTGAGTCACATTTCTAATCTCCACATATGGCCAAGAGAAGAGCAGATAAGAGTCTAGGTTTGGGAATGCTTTAGAAGTGGAAATAAACACTGATTTCCCAAACCTCTGCAAGAATCCAGATTGGGGGGCTGAAGGTGCACCTCAAACACCGCCAGCCTTGGCTGTGCAGACCCATGTGGGCTCATCCTCCTCACTAGGAAACTTGGGCTCTCCAGCACAGCCAATGGCAGACCCATGGAGAAGCCACTCATGGGCTTGGGATGCAACCTGTGCTCCTGGGCTGATGCAGCACTGCAGCACCCACCTCATTTCAGGCCTTCTGCTGGTGCTTCTCCTATGTCAGAGAGCAACACCTTCCCAGGGAGCTGGGAAAAGGGGGCTCTTTTAACAATAATTGACCATGGTTCTTCCATTAAGCAACAGCTTAAACAATACTTTTCAGACAGAAGCAAAACATCTGACATTTTGTCCCCTTGAATAAGTAGCAAAAAGCTGAATTTTGGAGTACAGACAAGTTGCAAACTGAACCACTGAAGAATAGTAAGGAAAAAGCCTGTACAAAGGGATTTCTCAGCAGAAGAATTATATACTAGACAAAAATAAAAGGATACACCATATGTTGAGTAATAAAATTGGCAAACCTAGTATGGTTCAAATACTGCTATTATACACATCTGGACAAAACGGGGAGGCAAAAAAAAAATCATTACGCAATCTGAGAACCCCCAAACAATGAAACTGTAAAATTCTGAACTGTAAAGCAAAGGAAACACACTTAATCCCTCAGGAGTTTAAGTATGTATTTCAACTGGGTTATACCATCCCTCACAAGGACATGGAAGCACACAAAAACCTAGAGACACAATATAGCCACTGTGCACTGCCGGCACAAAGCCAACTGGCTCCAGTACCCTCCAACCCTGGCACCTGTTGGGTTTATCATCAGCACATGCATTACCTCCTTGGGGCACCCAGGGAAGAAAAAGGCTCAATCAAGCGCCCATTTTCCAGCAAAATGCAGGACTGTGTACTGATGCTATTTAAAATCAGAATTTCCAGCTGCAAAACAAGCCACCCTCAATGCTGAAATCATCGTGACTTTTGTGCATTCCAAAGCAGTAAGCAGAAATACAGAACCAAGCAGTAAATAATATCATCCTGGCCTTGTGGAGCTGTTTCATCTACAACCACAGATGTAACCTCTTCCCGCCCTCCCCTGAGGCAAATTTATTTATGAACGTTCCTATTAAAAATAGGACTACTTGTGTAGTAGCTTAGTATGCAGGGTGAGTAGGGGAGGCAGGATAAACACAGTTTAATGAATAAATGTCTTGAGACAAGATATCTCTTTCTATGAGTATGTGAGGTCTGGGTTCACCCTGCCAGGCTGTTACGGGGTGCCCCACTAACACTCCCAGCACACCCCACCATGTAGGCTAGGTATTTTTTTGGCGTTTCCTTGGTTTGTTTTTTTTTTTCAACTCAAAAGTCCTGTGCCTACATCATAAGCTTAACAGGAAACTGCACACTAGGAGCCAGCTACTATCACCTTGGATAATGGCATAAGGAGTAATATATATTTCTAATGCTACATCAACACAAACTGCTCTTTTTAATTTTTATTTTTTGACAGAGTGGTTTATAAACTAATCCCATGACTCTTGGCAAGATGTAAAGGTTTGTAATTGACAGCATTCTGCTTGTTATTAAAAAGTAGGAGGAGGGCTTTGCACTATCAGACAAAACAGGGTAAGCCAAAATGCAAGCAGGATATGGGAGAATGTTATAGCTCACTACAAATTGTACTTTGAGAAAAGGGAGTCTGGGGACATCAGGGGAGATGAGGGAAAAGAGAAAGAGTGCTGCTGTCCAACAGCACTGGGGAAGCTTTCCAGAACACAAGAGATGGCATGAAATAAACAACGGAAAAGCAAACTGGTAACATGATGTAAAGGAATAGACAAAGCTGGCTTTGAACGATGCCAGAGTGTGTGGGGATGAGACAGGGCTAAAACGCCTTTGTATGCGTAAGGCACAAAAGGGAAAATCTCTGCCATGCTTTTCATCCCTACAAACAGCAACTTCTGTTCAGGGTTTCTGGAAAAGCATGTAGTGGATTTGGAAAAGTCTCCAGCCACAGAGAAAGACCATAATGGAAGATCTTCATTTAGGGGATGAACTGGCAAGATCCTGACAGCTTTTGGCAGCTGTGCTCAGTCCCACTGCCCGCCTGTGGCCGCCCTTGTTCCCCTGCCTGTCATTCTCTGCCCATATCAAATGATAGAGAGATGCGGCAACCTTGGCAGAATGCATGACAGACGGACAGGATTGGGACCACAGGAGGAGCTGCTGAAAGGTCTGAAATTGCTGATGTGTCCCACAGCATGAAGGACACTTGCCATGCATAATGGATAGGATGCTGAGTATTTTCCCAGTATTTCAGTTGGCCTGAAGCAGGCATCAAGCGTACTGCTTGATGCCTGCTTCTAAAAAAAAGGAGGAAAAGAAGAAGTAAAAAATCCCTGTGAAATTCTATGACATGCTATCAGAACAGCTTCTGTGTTTTGAAAGATATGGTTGTGCCTTGTCGTCTTCCAGAATGATGGGGAAAGCAGAGGGAGGGAAGGTTGTTCCATTTGCAATGGCACCTGCCCAAGGAAGGTACGCACCAGTCCTGGTGCCACTGGCATGGATCAGATCTTGGAGGTCACATGCTGAGCTTTTTAGTGCCTCAAAATAAGGCATAACTACTTTTTGTTTAATAACATGTATAAGAGTTAAAATACGAAAACTGCCTAAAATAACCAACAGAATTATTAGCAGCAGCCAGCAGCTTACTACCTGAAATCCAATATCCAAACCAACTTCAAGAATCCGTGAGTTTTCATTGACAGTTCTGAGTAACATCAATAGAACAATATAAAGCTTCTCAGATTCTCATAATGGATTGGAAAAGAACTTAAGTAAAAAAAAACAAATCAAACAAAAAACCCCCTGAATGCAGCTTTTCAAGGGGAGTACTGGCATTTGCACTTCCCAGTCCAACAGTCTCACCCAAGTTGCAGCAGTCCTTTCCCTGCCATTCCCAAATAAAGCAAATCATGATCTAAAAGATTTGGAGACCAGTTTTCACATTCAAGATTCCAAATATTTGATTCAAACAATTCTGCTGGAACTGGAAAGGCTGCGCTCAGCCATGTGTATCTCATGCTCTGGTTACACGCTGCTGTGCCTCTGGCCCTATCCTCTGCTATGATGAAGACAGTCAAAAGCACCAGGTTAAAGATTCAGTGGGATTTTAGGAAGCCTCCTTGTGTACCATGATGGTTTGGACAAGGAGCAGAAACTGCAAAAAACTGATTATCCTCTATTTCCACAAGTGAGGAAACCAGGGGGTTTTAAACCAAATTAAGCCCAAATGTGATTAAATCCATAAAAGTTATGAGGAAATGGAGTCTGTACCACATACTAATGCTGAAATTTATATCCAGTGGGAAAAAATAGCACACAGGAAAAAGCACACTAAATCCTATATACTAATGAAACAAAATAAAGAAAGGAAGTGCTTAAGTTATTCTTTTCATGTCATCCAGTTACCCAAAACAATATTTAGGACTCAAGTTTTTAAATCCAAATCAAATAAAAAAACACACGAGAGTGAGGTTTAGGTTGGATCAGTGTCACAATGTGGAAGGAAGGAGAACAGAACAGATTTTGAGAGTGATAAAATACTAAAAATTAATGAAATTTATGTGCACCACCACTCAAGTTTGAAAAGGGACCTAAAAAGAAGAGTAAAATAGCTCCAGACAAATACACAAGATTCAGGATTCCAACAATAATGTTTCTTGATGATGCAGAAGGGAAAACTGAATTCACAATGCCTTTTTATGAAAGCTCATTCGTTCAAGAAAACATGTTATGTTTATGATATACAAAATATGATGTTGAATTTTTTTCCATATTACAGACACAATGTTAAATTTTTTTCCATATTACAGACACAATATTTCCCATATCCTGAAATGAAGTACCACACACTACTAAATTCACTGCTGTGCATTCTAAACAATCTCAGCTTATGGATAATATATTTTGATGTTCAATCATAGAGATGATGATTAAAGATATTTTAAAGGATATCTCATGAGCTGTTCAGCCAAAATAAAGACTTCTTTGGCACTTATTTTTCTAAAATGCTTCAACTAAGATGGTCAACTCTGCATAATTTCATTGAGCTCATGAAGTTTTCCAAGAAGTGATGCTTCACTCTCAGAAATAATCTCCAAGTTGAACATAATACTTTATATTACTTTCCTTCACATTTTCCTAATTTTCTTTTTTCTCGTTCTCATTTTGAAAGACTTTAGAAAAATGCAAAGATCACCTGATGTTAAGAAACAGGAAACCTCAGAGGATTGCTAAAATATTTGATGACTGTGTGCACAAGCTGCTACAAATACTTTTAGCATATTATTTGCAGGTACTGTAGTGAGTGAAAAGCACAACTACTTGATTAAACTGCTAAAGATTGCTTAATGCAAAGCTCTGTAGGTATTACATTAAAGACATGAAGAAATACAATTATTATTGTGCTCATCAGATTCCCAATTTTCAACTGCAGTGAAGAAAGACTCAAAATTTCCAGTATCACATACAAGATACTAAAAGATCTCATATATAAGGAAAACTTGCTAGTGATTTTTGTTTTACACCATGACATTTTTCAAGAATACTTTGGACAGCTTTTTCCTACACATCATTTGCAATAGAAGAAGGCGCAAGAAACAAAGATTTTGGGATAAAGAGGGAGCACAATCTCTAAACCCAATCCCTGCTGGCATTTCCCTCAAACTGGAAGCATGTGAAATCTGGTCAGTCAAGAAACCAGAGCTATAGAGTGCCTTGCAAGAGCACCTAAGAGTAAACAACCAAATCTGATGGCTTCAGGAAAAGGAAAGTGTAGAAGGAGGAAATAATATTAGTTACCCTGCAAATACCATTTGCAACTGGAGTAGGAGCAACTGTGAAAGGAAATATTGTAGCTTCAGAGGTCCGCAAATGGTTATAAATCTTCTGACCCTTGGGAGCAGGTAAAAAAAGTATTTCAATCATTAAATAATGAAGAACAGTGCTGAAACCTTCCTGGTGATGGCATGTGTGATCAGGTGTTGGACAGGCAGATGGAAAGTGATTTACAGCCAAGGCTTTGGTGAGGAAGGAGATTTCTCTTTGTAAATACAAGAAGATGGATCTAATTCAGGAGTATTAAAAATCAACATGTAGATTTGAATAAATTCACTAATCCTGCAATGAATTTTATAATTTTAAAGTTCTTGGCCAAGTCTTTGTGGTTTCTTAAATAGTTTTATGAGGCAAGGAGAAAGGATGAATGAAATTTTTCAGTTGTAGGAAATGCAATGGTTTTAAACCTTGGTTCCAAGCTAAAAAGAAATTATGTTAAACATGGCACACCCCAAAGAAAAAACTGGTAATTGCAAAAAATAATATGAGAGAACTACAGCAGCTTACACATTAAGCTATTCTTTCTTGTAGTCAACTGGAAACAGTTACAGACTGACAATGAAATGATGCAGAACAAAGAGTTATCAATAATATATGATCTTCTATAAAAGAATTCAAAGCTAACAGGAGGAAATTAAAGTACCAGTTCAAAAGTAAATTAAAAGATCACTCTGGACTACATGTGGACAAAGATTTATGCATTACAATGCTACTACAAATCCTAGAAACCCCAAGCCCCTCCACAACTGTATCACATGGCAGGTTCACAGTATAATCCCTGCATACAACCATTACAGGGAAATAAAAATATACAGATATAATAAATTATTTATAACACAGCAGAACATGTGAAACATCAAGTGGCAGATGTTAACAGGAACAATAGATATCCACATATTTTCAAGAAACGCTGCAAGTTGCTGACAGGGAAGATCCAGAAAAAAATTCTCCTGCTAGTGGAATTCCCAGAGCTCTTGCTCAATAGAAAGGGTTTGGTTTACTTAAAAAAACCTTTAGTTAAAAACATGTTTCATACAAGCACATACACTAATAATGATAATGAATTATAATTCTGACCAAATTATTTACAATTCCAATTAAATTACACTGCAATATAGGATTTTTGCTATTGATTAACTCATCTAAACTGCATGACAGATGATTCAACTGCAGGCAACAAAACCTCTTGATTTCAGGAGCTTTGTAAACTTTAAGAACCCAAGCCTCAAAACTAAACTTTGCTCACAGTTTTCAATCACTGCCTAGAAGAGACAGCAGTAGTAACCTTCCCCTCAGCAAAATAATTTATCTTGTAATCTGATAATATCTCTGGGTTGAACTGCATTGATTTTTCAGGATTATAAATTTTACAGATATCACTGACGTAGCAAACATGTTTATGCCTCCTCACATCCATGCTTTCTTCCTGGAATTTCTTAAGCCATGCCTTTACAGGAAAGGGAAAAGTAGAAAAACAGATGACAGATGAGGAAAGGTGCTGCTCAAGTTACATTATTGGCTTTCTTTGCTCTGAGATACAGAACCTATTATTTTCAAGTTTTATATTAGTGAAAACCTCTAGAAATAATCTCGTATTAGCCAGACTGGGAAGGTAGCTCAAGCCATTTTATTCATTATCTAGTTTCTTATGCAAACTTCTGGGAATCAAACACGAAAAGATGTATTTGCGTTTTCTAGGTGTTTGTAAAACATCAGAATAAATAATCAGTAGTAAAACCTAAAGGAAATCTCACATATAAGAGCATGTGAGAGTAAAAGACATATTTAATTCTAAATAAAACCACCAAAACTTGGTGGGATCTAATAGTGGCCTAAAGACATTACCTCTGTGGAGCTCTATCCTGCAAGCACTCAGGGATGAGCAAGCAGAGCTGTTTTCTGCAGGCAGGGTTGCCCTCTGCCATGACCTGGCTGACAAGTTCACAGCACTGAAAAGAAAATCTTACAACGTTATTGTAGACAAAAAACCAAAACATATTGTATGTATGAAAATGCTGTGTTTCCATAAAAACTCCTGTTAGATTTACTCCCCTCTCAATACAGCTTACTTGCAAAAAGTTAATGCAGGTTCTCTCTGCAGCAATTAGCACTATTAAACAGGGGGGCATCTCTCATCTTTGCAAAGCATGATTAAGGGCCAGAAATTGTATTGATTTTTCTGTTAGCTTGATTGCCTGCAGCCAGAATGGTGCTCCTTACCCTGCTTGCTACCCAAGGAAACTCAGCTTCTCCAGGAATACTTGTTTATACAACACAAAGCTGTGCTGCCATCGATTTCTTGCAGAAATCCAGAAGTTAAATTTATGCTGTCCATTTAGCTGTTTATTGCTAGAAATGAACACCAGCACTGCCAGCAGCACACACATGGGAAAGTCTAGACAATCTCACCATCAAAAGCAGGACCTTCACTGCTCTCCCCAATAAAATCACAGCCACATTTTGGAAATGATTCTGAAGCTAAGCACTCAGTGTAGAAGCTGAACATTAAAACAGACACAAAAGCTAGGATTAAGTCATACTAATGCAGAGCTCAAAACTCAGGAGGAATTTAGTAAACAACAGCTTATGCCCCATCCCTAATTGAGTCCAAGCCCTGGATAACACTACTAAGAACTGATTTATTTTTCCTAGTATCTCCCATTCCAAATGAGAGGAATTCTTTTACAAGCCACATAATGGATTTAACTGAAAATATGGTGGTTTCATGTCTCCACAGGCAATCACAGCTATGGGTGAAAGAAAGAAAGAAAAAACCTTTCATGTCCATCACCTAAGTCCCAAAAATCCAAAGTTAAATCAGCAAAATCTGATAAAGAAATTTTAAAAGTAACCACTGCATTTTTGTCTAACAAGGTCACCAGAGCAAACAGCCGAACAGCCAAAGTTATTGAACTCTCCCAAGCAACACAAACAGTAATGAATATTATGTATTTTTTAACCAATCCTATTCTACCTTTCTCAAAGAAAAGCAAGAGGAAACAAAGAAAGCAAGAGAGAAAAATATGAAAGTTGTGTCAGACATATTAACAAAATTTTTAAGCAGAATGGAGCAAACTGACAACAGAAGGAAAGCTCTGATTTCCACAACTTACATTTATTTTAAAAAACCAATCCACATGTATTGTGTGGATTAAAAAAAATTAAACTTTGTGCATCACAAAATGCTCTTATTGAACCTCCACTCACAGAAACATATTTCTCTCCTTCTGTCAAGCTTCATTTTTCCTACTGGATCCTCACTAAGACAAATATTTTTTTTGAAACTTATCTCTCCTTGCCTCCACAAATGCATGATTTTCTGAAAAGACCCCAATGTTCTTATGAGGGCAAAGATGCTGAATAAACACCAGATTGGTTTTTATTTATATGAATGTTTAAAATAGCTCTTAAAACGTCCTAGGAGAGATTTTTATTTATAGCTTAGATTTTTATGTGTCACATTTTTAAACAAAGGGCAGAATGGAGCAAAGCTCTGCTGCTCACATTTAGTGTCAGGCGGGCATCAGAAAGGTGTGCCATATCAGAACAGGAAAGACCAAATTATACTGTTGTATTTCTGTGTTCCTGACTTCTCTCTCTCTAATTACAGCTGAAATTCAGTGTTGTGGTGCAGGATTTTCAGAGCAACACACACATGGCTGAGAAATCCTCCTGAAACCTTCGCAGCACCATAGCAGCTGAAAATAAGGAATTAGAAAACGTGACATTTGACAGGCAGCAGATAACAAGCTGCAAAAGCTGCAAAGTTCCTGTAGGTAGAAAGAAAGCAAAGCAATGTAGTGGAAGAAAAAATTCCTGACAGCTCTGACACTTGGGATCTATTTTTCTCCTCAATGCACATGTAGTTCTCCTACGAGTAAAATGAGAGTTATGTACATATGGTGAAGAGGAAAGGTTACTCCACACAGCCAACTGCCCAGGCACCCTGCTTTAAAAATATTATGGCAAAGAAAGTATAAAGATATTTTTAATAGCTTTTTGAGGCAACTAACTTGTTTGGGAAAGACTCTAGGTCACTTTGAAGTAGAAAAAGGCAAATATTTAGAACATCATGGTAAATGTCTAATGTGCCTAAAATCAATCACTTGCTACTCAAAAGAAAACTCCTCCATTTCCAGTACCCAAAGTAACAGCTACATCAATCCAACAGAAAGAAAGGATAAGAAAATTGATTGCAAAAATTGAGATTTCAGTGATTAAAAAATATTGTTGAATAGCTGAATTACTCATATGTCTCCATTTAATGTCATCAATCCATTACTTCAGGAATGGAGATAAAAATTCCTTATTACTCCACAGCAGTAACAGAAGCTTCCACGAAGAGCAATTGAAACACAATAGCATATTGGCTGTGATTAGAATATTTGTACTTAAAACTGCAGAGAGGCTCAGGCACAGCCATGCCATTACCCCAGGTGTGACAAACATACCTGGGCTTACAAACCAGGGCTGCCATGGCAGCTCTGTGACTCAAACTCCTCTCTTTTACCCAGGTCACAGCCATAGGGTTAAACTATTAAATTATGAAATGCCAGTAGCTGATGAACATGATTATCTGGATTTAGATACACCTTTTCCTCCTGAATGATAAAAAGCCACTCTTCATTGCTCTGCAGAGCAGCACAGGTCCCTCAGAACTGCATATTCAACATCCCAAGAATGCAAAATTACTTCAGCCATCAAGTTGTCATTGAGAATATATTTTTCCATTCTTAAGACACAGGTGATTAAATTCCAAGCTGGTTTCCAGAGATTTAAGCTTGTTGAGTTTTTTAAATCCACCCCTAGGTATAGCACCAAGAGGTTCCAAAAACTTGACGTCCTCCTGGGTGCAGCAGCATTCCTTCTTCAGGACTGAACACATCTGTGGCACACAGAAAGCAAGCCCAGGCTCCCTGCAGAGCCCTACTGTGCTTGGAAACCATGTCTGGGAGAAGAATTGGCTTTTTACCTCCATTGCTGGACAGCCAAGAAACACTTCAACACCCCTCCCTCTCAGAAACTTTCAGCTCACACTTGCCTGCGCACACATGATGGGGCATGACAAAGGAGATTCTCCCCAAGCTCCCTGAAGCCCAGCAGGATTTCCATCCCCAGTTTTCAATGGACCACAGACCAAGTATAAAAAAGGCTCCTGTCTGGTGGATGTGTGGAAGTTCCAATGCTAGGTCAGCACTCTGAAAATTCCGAAGTTTTTCTGCTTAACTGATCTTGACACTATTTAATCACGGGGAAATACAAGACCTGTGATTGTTCACCATAGGACTGCTCCAAGCAAGACTCTTCGAGTTCAAACCTTACTTCTTATAAACCTTTAGCAGGAGACTGCAGAAACAACACCACCTCCCAACCTGTGGCTGCAGAAGAACAAAACCCAACTTCCAGATAGATGTTTATACAGAATAGAACTGAGGCTGATTAAATGTCATTTCTGTATATTTTACAGATGTCAGAACTTGAAGTCTCCATACAGCATTCTAAGTTATAGGATGCATCTTTTGCATAAATCAAAAATGCTATAATGCCATCCTTTAAAAAAAACCTCTCATATTCACACATTTTAAGCTAAATCTAAGAAACATTTAATGCAATTTCATGCTTAACAAATAATTCTTCCCAAATGAGGAAAAAAACCCACCAAATGAAAAAACCCCAACTCTGATGAGCAACACAATCTAGGTAACTGCCTCCTTGCCAAGAAGATGTGAGCTTAGTTTAGGAAGTTCTATAAAATCTGAAGCCAATTCATTCTTAAAGCAATTATTAAAATGCAAACTAAATAAACATTAACTTCACCAATCCTTACACATTCTCTCTGCAGAGTTTTCCCATAAATAGATTTTCTCACTAGAAATTACACAAAGCAGAGATAAAGGTTTCATTGTCCACAACCCAGAGAAATCAAGACAGGGTGTGAAAGAAAGTTAGGGGGAAAAGCAAAAATACAATAGAAGTTACTTAAAATGGCAACATTTTCTAAAGGATTTGTTTCAAAATTGTCACTGGCCATTCTGGACTTCAGTGTTGAACCACACCTATGAAACTTCAAGGTTGTTTTGAAAGTTTGCAAAGAACCCCAAGTTATTTAATATTCTCCCTTTGTAAAACAGGTGGGTAAAAGTACATGTTGGCACAACATGTGAGAAGTTGGGACAAGCTCCAGGGAAGACATGCTGAAAGACCTGAACTTCCCAGTCAATCTGCCTGCGCAGCCCTAAAATCTCTAAAATATTTTCCAGATGGGATTCAGTTTCCCAGTCCAGACAATCCCTTAGAAGAGTTGATATAGAAAAAAGAGGATGAACAGCATTCTGGTCCTTCACTACACAGGTGAATGTGTGTTCACCTGAAGCTAAAGGGATACCTGGTCCTGTATCCCACATGTACGGACCTCCAACAACACATACCCAAGTATTTACACAGACACATCCTGTTCCCTTAAAATCCCCTTTAAACCATTTTCAGAATTTCTCCTTTCATCCTCTGTGATTAAATAAGTGAATTTTTAAATATTTGTAAATTAAAACTCATAAGGATTTAATAAACTGAGCTGATACAGGAATATAAACAAGGCGGTCTGTTTTTAATCCTACACCATGGCTGTTGTAAAGAAATTCAGGTGAGTACCCAGCTCTCATCTACAATTCAGTCCTGTTTCAGTGAGTACCCAGTGAACCAAAACCACAGAAGCCTGAATGATAAATGCTTTGGTGCATCTTTTATGCATTAAAATACTATCTCTCACATGAGAAAATGAAGTTTAGAAAAGAAGTCAGAGCACAGATAAAAGAACTTTCTCTTCTGAAGTTGATAATTAACATGGTTAATTTGAAGCTGTGCACTTCATTCTGTATGGAGCTACCTATGATTTAAGAGTTTGCTGTAATTTGTCCCTCCCAGCAGCCTCAAAAGCACATACAAAGATTGTTCAAATTAACCATTCAAAACAGTCAGAGTCAGTGCAGAAATTCTGGCTCTTATGAAAAGTACTGACTAGTAGTTAATCCACAATATCATGTATAATATAGGCCAAAAGTGCTATATTACTGGAAAGTGAGAAAATGTTGCCATATGTGAAGATGAACACTTTTATAAATTAAAATAGAAAAATTAAGTCCTGTAAGCAATATATACCAGTATGGTCTAAATATAACTTTGCAACTATCATGTAAGAGCCCTGTTAACTTGAATTAAAAGCTGACACCACCCAACAGCAGGATAACTGCCCACAGCAGAGTGTCTCGCTCACATTCCCCCTTGCCCACAGTGCGGTGTTCCCCAGCACTCGTTCCCTTGTGCCCGGGCCCCTGGCTCTGCCACAACACCGGAGATGTAGGACACAGGCATCATCATCCTGCAGGGCAACAGCTTTGGTATTCTAACCCAGCCAGCTCATGATTTTCATCCTCCAGTGCTCACTCAGAGATTTAAATCAGTGACTGGTATCAAAGTGCATATGTGAAAGGCTGTTTTGTACAGTTGCCAGTGTCACCAAGAAAGGAGATGGGGCTGCCAAAGAAAAATATGCAAGAACGGATTCCACATTGCTAGAGTAAAATGTCCCTGAACCCATCCTGACACTGGTGTCTGCCCTGCTGCAAGCTTGGCAAGAGATAACTGTGATGGGAGAGGACAAAATCCACGGACTGGATACTGCAGCTTCCCCCTCAGTGTGGGCTCCGTGGGAATCACAGCAGTGCCAGCATCAGGTACCACGACAAGAGAAAACAAAGTTCATCTGCTAAGTACAGCTCTGGCATAGTCTTAACAAGCCACTATATACATGAGAAAAGCACTTCTAAAAATAATTAATAAAAACAAGACTTTAAAAAAAAAACCTTTGTAAGAGTTTTCTAAATATCTGGTGTCTAAATTCTCCTGATCAGGTAACAACTTCTACTTCTTACAACTGAAACAATAAAGTCATGCTACCTTTTCCAGCAATCAGAGGCTTTCCAGCAGCACAGGATGAAGTTTAAGCAGCAGATACAGGCTTTTCCTGAAGAAGCAAGTGTTAATTTCAAAAAAATTATTTTGAAATGTACCTTAAGTTTTAAAACTTATTGAGAAATCCCAGCCATTAAATACTCAGCAGAGCATTTCTGGCAGCATGTGTGGAATGTGTCTGGGCATTTTAACACAAATAGGGAAAACACTGGTAGAAGTCCTGACTTTTCTCATTCTGGATTTTGGATCCAGGGTATTTTCTCAGTTTGAAACAAGCTCTAGGAAGAACAACATGCACCCCCCAGCTCCAGACAGTAACAGGTGCGTGGGCACCTCCACAAACCTCTGCACACTTACAGCACGGGTAATAGTAGACAACACACCCCAGTGACTCACAATGGTTATTTAACCAAGTTTTCCCAACTATTCAGGAAATCACTTCTTCTTCCACCACACTCCACAACCAAGATAGTGATCCTAAGTTATTTTGACAGAAATTTTTTAAAGTCCTCCACTGTCGACAACGAGGGAAGTCAGTCAGCTTTACATACAGGAACGGCAGGATCTGGGCTGGGAGCTTTTTGCCTTTGTGGTTTGCTGCTGTAATTCCAAAACCACACACAGTGCCGGAGCTTTAGACCACTACTAGAAACGTGACTTCAGAATAAATTAAGAACACTCATGGGAAGGAGAACCGAACTTTTATGTGGCCTCCTGGAGGCTGTTCTGGCACTGGTGAAAAATCAGACACTACACAGTAGCAGATTGGTAGTAAATGAACCCGGAGCAGGACTTCCAGCCACTGCCAGCCACTTCCAGCCGTGGACAAGAAAAATCATGGCCCCGTGTCATTCCATGGCACAAAGCAGATTTTTCAGTGTGGGCATAAACACTCACAAACATACAGCTGTATTTGTCCATGTTACTTAGGGAGGAAAATTGTAAGAGCTTTAGACCAGGTCTTTGATTACCATCCTTCTCCCTATTATTATTTACTGCACTGAAAATAACTGTTCATTTTACATGCTCCCATATTCACTAGAATAAACGTATCGTTATTCTGATAAGAAATGCAGAGCATAGGCATAATGCAAATTGTAGATCTGTAAGACAAAGGAGAACCATTCAGGTTTTCAAAATCAAGAAGTGCTTTACCAGGCGTAAAAACACAGGCACCCCAAAATACTTTTTTATAACTAAAAGCTCTATTTCTAGCAATTACTACACAATTTTCATGTGTTTTCCATCTTCTTGGACAAGCAATGATTTCAATCACATTTTAATTATGTGACAGAGAGATTATTATTCTGTAACAGATATATAGCATTAAGTCAGTTAGAAGTTATTTCAGGCATTACAAAATTATTGAGACTCCCTGCTAACATTTCTTTTCCAACTTTTCTCTGTCCCCTACTAAGAAAGGCCTACACAATCAAATGGAAAATGCAGCACATACTTTTCAACATGAAACTGAAATTGGCTAGACACCAAGCACATCAGTATTCAGAGATCTAAAAAAAAAATTTAAAAAAATTAAAAAAAAATTAAGTTGACTGTCTCCTCGCACTTTTGATTACTCTAATTATAAAATCAAAGCCATTCGCATGTTTGCAGTGATGCCAATGGGTCAATGAATTAAATATGCTTTTATTATGAGATGTCTCCTTTTGAGGTTCACTGCCCTCCTGTTTCCTAGCAGTGCATAAAGATACTCATATTTAGCTCTGTAGCCTCAATCCTATGCCTGTTAAATGCAGCATAAATCTACCACTGATTTCTGCCCAAAAATACTTTGGCTAAAGCAAATGTGAGTACAATGAACTAACACACTACTCTGTGCAAGAGAATAGAGCACAGCACTACACAAGTCATAAATAAACTTTAAACATAAAAATCAATCATTTTCTCAGACCTTTCACAAGATACAATAAAATACATAGCTTACTTTTTTATTAAAATCTTATTTGGCTAATCAAAAGTAGTTTCTTTTATATTTCCCTTCTCCAAATCATTCCAAAGAGCATCTGAAAGCTCAGACATGTGCTATTCAAAGGATTTAAAAGTCAATGCTAGAATTTATCTAGTTTCAAAATAATATCCTAGTTGTTAGCAGAAGGCTGTTCCAGCCATGGTGGCAATTAGTTCTGATAGCACACTTCAGAAAGGCTGGAAAATCCCACGAGAGTTCTAGGGAGAAACGGGAATGCTAAGGGTATGTTGTTGAGTGCAATTCCCCCCTAGCCAAACACAGATATCCGATTAAAAGGCCAATTAAAGGAACATTAACCTTTAACCAAAAATATAACAGTAGTTTAAGTTAGTGAAGAAAGCCAGAGCAGAATGTTATTTCAAACTCCTTTTCCTCTGCAGACTTTCTTTAAAGTGTTATCCATTCATTTTTGTTTTATGAGGGCAACACTGTCCATAAAACTAACATTTTTGAGGTTAACACTTGGCTAACTTGGAGAAACAATGTTGTCACAGGAATGTTAAAAAAAAACAAAAACCAAACCAAAATCAGAAACACCAGACTGCAACCATGTATCTGCAACATATATTTTATACCTTTTGAAAGTTAAGGTGGAGATGAAAGTTTAAACTAGGATTCATTTGGAGTAAATTTATCAGCAAAGTACCCACACATTTATGTAGCACAGTCTGCCACACATTTTTAACACACATTTAATATTCTGTAATATTAAATTTTGATTCCAAAAAAACAACCATAAATGCTCAGATCCAAGGGTTATACTGCCATTTAATGGTTAAACAGAGTGTGTACAACCATTTATTGCATTAGGTGACTAAAGGATATACTGCTTAAAGTAAACTTGGAGTAATATCTACAACAGAGATGAAATAGCAAAAGGCACTGAAGTTGCTTAAAACTGAAAAAGCAAAGTGGTGAGAGATGCACAAAATACATGGAGCAGGAATAAACCCAGGCATCAACAGAAGCACACCTGATTAACTGCAGCGCCCTCTCACTGGCATTTTTCTAACTGATACGAGATTAGCATTTACTACCCCAGAGGCCGTGTGGCAAACACTTCAATGGGGGCTCCTTGACGGCTTGGCTCCTGCTAGAGGTGTAACCAACAAGATTTAGGGAGCTCCAGGCTGGGCCGGCGCTGGCAGGGAGCTGCATACGCTGCCCTGCGCCCTAGCCCCGCAGCCTAAAACAATGCATTAATTCTGCATTCACTTCGGAGACTGTGCTTAACATGATTAGTGCTGCTGTCTATCTAACTTCAGCGCTGACCGTGCTTTAAAAGCTGAAAGCAGAGCAGATGTCTTCTGCTACCCAGAACATTAGAGCTGAAGTCTTCTCAGAGGGCAAAGAATAAAGATGAAAACTTTTCACAAGAGGCATAAAAGAAATGCCAATATTCTTCCACACACTCCCTGTACTACAGCTCTGCCTTGTTTTCTGCTGGGTTGGCTTTTTTTTTTTTTCTTTACTATAACCAGCAACAAAAGCAACTTTCCTGCAATTTTTTAATCAAAATTATTTTAGGGTTTTGTGTCCCTCTGACCCTGCATAAGTGTGCCATTTAATATATTTTCTCTAGCTTCCCAAGTAAGTTTTCCAAAAAATATTTTAATAGCAGCAACAAACATTTGCTTTTTAGACTGAATTAGAAGAAAAAAAAGTAAGTCATTAAATTAATGACTTGAAAATACTTACTGTAAGCAAAAGGATTTAAAAAAGTTTAAAAATGGCCCCTAAAATTATTTTGCCAGTATTTTTGTGTTTAACACTGTTCTTACTACCATGGCTATTTTAAATATCTGTCAAAGGAACGTTTTATTTGTGTGTATTTGCTTACAACTAATTGCTCAGGAGACTCTAAAGATGAAGTTAAATGTTAATTAGGTTAGCTTTCCAGAAAACAAATTCTACAAATGTCTCAGGAATAAATTTATAATCTGATTTTGAATCTGTGATTTGCAGAAATAAAGGCCACTAGCACAGCCGACGAAATTAAACTTCAAAGGGAAAACTTGATGGTTCCAATTGTTTTAGTAAAATGAAAGAAAAGGGCCACTTCAAAAGTTACTTTTATTAATTGTATACAGGATCCTTGAACAGCTCTTTGGCCACATGCTCAGGCTGCTGCTTACATGATAAATCTGTGGAGCTGAGCCCCATGTTGACAAGACCTGCCGTGCATATGTTGATTATATTGGAAGGACCACCCAGAAAGAGAACCCCATTGAACACCTCTCCTCCAGTAGCACAGCTAACAGGGAATATACACAACAAATACACTGCCTGAAAAATTAAATCCTTGCAAACAATTTCAAGCAGAACTCCACCTATTGCAAAATAACAAACTAAACCCACTTACTGCTCAGTGCTGTCGGATGCTCACACTACTCCAGTTCACCAGCAAATCTGTTTCTGTCCCAGTTGAAATAGTATTTGGCAAAACTCATATTCCAGAGTCAGGAAGCAACTTGCCTTTTACATGCATAAAAACATATCCATGCCTTGTATAAGCAGTGAAGCTCTTTTCTGGTTGCTATGCATTTCCACTGCAGGAAAAGCCGGTTTGGTGAGTGGTCCCATCTTCATTATTTATGCTTTGTGTCCACTGCGTTTGTTTTAAAATATCCCAAAAACTTGATTTTGAAAGTGATTGACCACATGAACACCCTGTTCTCTCCACATTCAGGACTCAGCTATGTTTCTCACACAGACCAATGCTGAAGCATCTATAACAGCTCCCCAGCTCCCCAGTCCCAGGAACACACTGGTCTTTGTGCTCCTCAGGGCATCACTCACAACCCTGCGGTTTCCCAAACCAATGCCTACATAAAAGCAGAAAAGCTGAAACACATCACTGTGCACCTCCAGTACCTGCAGCTGTTACTCTGGAGCACAAAGATTAAAATTTCAGCAACCAGGTCGTTCCTCCATCCCGCTGCTGGAAGCTGCTGGAAACTGAGCCACAAAAGCACCAATAGGAGAGCACAAAAATAGCCTGGACACATATGGTTTGACATTAACTGATTAAAGGTATTTTGACTAGTTCCACAGCTAAATTACATGCACCTGTTATATACATTAGTAGCACCTAAATCCTACTCCAAACACAAAGATGTGAGCCTGCAGATGTAATCAACAAGATTACATTTCACATGTTTAGCACTGGAACAGAAAAGATTTATTTATCAATTTCACAGTTGCCATGAAATAAACCATTTACATTAAGATAATTCCACCTCATATGCCATAAAAGTAACATTTGAATGCTCTAATTTATACTTTTTTATATAAATTTACTGTTAATTTTATGATCTGTGCAAAAATAATTTATCAGCATCCAGTTTGTAGTATGGATTTTCAGGGCCAAACCAAATGAATTATGAGAGAAAAATGTTCCTCCCTTTCTAATACCTTTAATTTCAGCAATTAACCATAACCATGCCTGTTAAGAGGCATTCTATCTAACATGTCTAAACTTTTTTGATGCTTTCAGCTCTGTCAACAAGGTCACCAATTGATATGATACTTTTCTGCCTAGAACATGTCTGATCCATTGGTTCACACACTACTCTGACACTGAATCAGCTTCAGTTCTGGGTCCATTTGGGGTAAATAAAGAGATAAAAGGATATGGTGAACACAAACGTGGTAAACTGTGTGTTGGAGGCACAACAGTACAAGATAGCTAGAACACATTTCTCAAATTCTCTTTGTCTCCAGGCTACTATAGAAGAGCAGACAGAAAAAAAAAATCAAAAACATTTTATTGGAACAAATTATATAGTTCAGGGAGAAAAAAAAAAAGTGGGGGGAGTTTCTGAGCACACCCAATCTGAAACACATGCAACTGTTCAGCTGAGCTGGGCATGGAAGGAGAGAGACATCTTTTTAAGTCTCATGACAAAAGTCAACAAGGAGGTAAGAAAGACAGGATGAGAGCAGTAACACTCCAGAGAGCAGCTAAAACATGAGCATTCCCTCCATCAAATAAAGAACATTCTGGAATGGGCACTAAGGACCAGGAAAAAGACTGCAGTGAAGCATTCTTCAAGCCAGCTACATGGAGCACATTTTGGATCTCTTAGATGATGGGTTAACCTCAAAGTCACCACATTGTAACCTGCTGAACCTCTCTCCCTCCACACAGCAATTGAACATCTGACTACACAACAATGATTTTAAAAAAGAAATAAAATCATTGTTCCCACATGTCAAAATCAAGATTTCAGTCTCTTTTGCGCAGCAAAAGCAAGGAACACCCTCATTAGGATAAGGCTGTGCAAAGTTATGTGTATCTTCTACAGCAGACTCAGGGTCACACCTCCCAGCTGGCTCTGCTTAAGCTCAGCAGAAACTGCACACACTCAACCCATGTAAATCAGATCTTTTATTGGCACGATCACACTGAGAACATAGGCTATCTAGATGTGTAATTCATGCCTAATTTTAAAATATATGGTTCCTAATGCACAGGTTTGAACAAAGTTCCTAAACGTTTTTGTGATACATAAGAAATTCCAGATCTTTAAGGATGGAAGCTGACCGTGAAGAATTCCAGTAGTACCTTAGATACCAAGAGGCAGAAACTGGTGTGTAGGCATAAATGCCAATGTTCTGTTACCTGTGAAAAAGAAACCAATCAACTCAAACTTTTTTCCTGGAGAAGGACACCAGAAAGTAGGAATAGACGGGTCTGTGGAAGAGTCAGTCACTATTCAGAAATGATTTTAAAAAATAAAAGAGAAACAAAAGCTAGAGACAGTGTACCAGAGACTGTTGATTGCTGTAATTGACTGCTGTCCCAAGAGATCTTATGGCATTTTAATTATCTTTAGGATTTGATAAATCAAATTTGCTGTTCTCAGTTGTCCTCACTAACAGTGTGTGTGCATACACATGGATGTGCTTGTTGAGGGATGGATGCTGCCCTGCACATACACAAGCACTGTATAAATCCCTCCTGCACCATTCTGAATCTGGGCCTTCACCCTCTGGGGATGCAGTTTGGGTCCACCTTTCCCAAAGAGAAACTCACAAACCAAGAAAAGATGAAGACAAGCACAGATACAGAACACCTCCATACAGGAGAACCCAGATGAAGCAGCTTTCCTCAGCCTGGAAAAAGAGAGGAAGAATACAAGAGATGTCCACAAAATCATAAAAGGCATGGAGAACCAACTGGGAGGTGAGTGGCCATTGCCTCTCCCTAAAAAGTGGAATTCGATAAATCCATGGAGGGAAGTTTGCACAGATACAGATACCATCGTTGTCTCTGATAAAAAACCTGCTGGAAAGTCTTGTGGAGACTTATCCCATCATGTCTGTACATATCTTAAGGTTAAGTATCTACTACTATACAATTTTGTTACGGAATTTCACCTTCTAAAGAAAAATATCCTTTTCCATCTCCACTCCAAACAAGTGTTGCGGGGTAAGCTCAATGATATTGAAAACAAGAAGGAAACTCAACAGTGCAGAAGCGGGGAAGAGCTGGAGGCACCAACCAGCCTTTTCCAGGCTCAGTTCCCAGGAATTCCCACTATCCCTGCAGGAACCCAAGGAGTGGGTGGGAGCTGCCCAGTTATGCTTCATGGAGGACAAGAAGAAAGTCTCAGCTCCTAGGAACTCAAAAGTCCATCATGCTCCTTCCAGTGCTGCCAACATGCAACAGACCTAATGGGTCTGAGACAGAGGGTCATCCATGAATCCTGCTGAGTAGAGAATCCTTGCATTAGATAGCCTTTGGCTTGACCATCCCTGGGATGGTCTTTCTTATGTGAGAAACTAAAACAAAGCTTGTTTATGATTTAAAACAAGTGGGGAAGGCTTTTTGCAGTTACTTGTAGAAGTGCTGTTTATGCTCAGCACTGAGCAAGTACCAGAAAGTTGAGCTTTCCCAAAATTTTCTTAGGGAATTTTAGGCAAATCAGTTCTACCACTCCCCATGTCCCAGCTGTGACAATGACAGATTCCCAGCTTCAGAGAGGCTCTGTGGACTCTGGAGTTAACACTAGTGGTACCTGAAGCCTTTAAAGGAGACTTATGGACAGTCACTGGAGCACTCTGCATCCTGCCATTCAGAACAACTGCCCTCAAATGTAAAAACCTGCTCATAAATAAGTCAGAACCCATCACAAATAAGCTATTTCAGTATTGAAGATCAAAATTGAAATCAAAGAGGTGATTTACTCCAAAGATTTCAAGTGACCTCTGCTGAAATAAAAATATAGTTTGGAAAAAGACTGTAAGATGACTATGTTATTTTAAAAACTTTTACATCTGTCATTAATTTTCACTTGTTTTTATCTTCTTTCCTAGTCTGCATCCAATTTCACATTGACTTGTATTTTATTACAATCCCAATGCGGATCCCATCAACCGCAAAGACTAATTATTGCCTATGAAATGCCTATGAAACACAGCAAAGAGTGCAGATTTGTTTCCCTTTCCTTAGAAAAGCGCAGTGTCTTGAGGCAACTGGCACAAAGGAGGATTGACAGCCTTGAAACAATCTCTTTCCAGAATGTAAAGCAGCTACAAACACTTAGGTGTAGACCAGAATGTTTCCCCCCAAACCTGGAAAGAGTTAATCAAGTTACACTGCTTGAATACGTTAGTTAATGATGTGGAAATGGCACAGGAACATTCTCCAGCTTGGCATATCCCGACAAACTTCCCTTAGTGACCATAATTTAAGGCAACATTTTAAAAGAGCCCTTTAAATCTCAGCGCTACAGAGAACTGCTGAGGCCTGTAACAGAACCTCTCTTGCCTTCTTCCCCTGACAACACACTGAGTTCCAAAGTATTCATTTAACTCCCAAGGGTCCTACCTGTCTTTAAGGAATTTTTATAAAGTAGATGGCTACCTCGGGCTATTTAAGTACCTTGTAGTAAGACATCAATAGCATGTATAGAGATATTCCTTTGATCATTACACCAGTGGAAATAAATAAAACAACTCCTAAATCTTCACCATATAAATTTATGCTTGGAACTCACCGACATTAGAATAATCATAGCACAGAACCACAAATAGTATTCAATTTAGTCTCGGTGTTCTCACTCGTGATAGCCTTTGATACTTTCCCCATGATGAAAAATGAATACATTATACTACAAAGATGATTTGTGAACAAAGCCCTTTTTATTTTGGTTTCCTACTGAACACACGAAATCTAAAGATAGAGGAGGAAATCAATAGCTGGGCTAATTACTAGCCAAAACTAAAAATAAGATTTTCTTTTGTAATTTCTAGCAGCACATTTCAAAACTTTCTCTTCACTGTTCTGCTTCTCAGTTCAAAATTTAAATTATCATTAATATGAGGCAGAATTTAAACTGTTTTCATTGCCTGCATTGAAGATATAGAACCATCTTCCTTTTGCTGTGTAACTAAGCCTCACCAAACAAAATGTTACACAAGTTTTATTTTAAAGGCTGCTCTTGAAGAGAGGATGTGAACAACTGTGAAAAACAAGTGCAGAAAGAAGACTAAGATATGTAGATAAATCATTAGTTATATTAAGATATGAAACAGGCACCCAAAGAATGGCATAAAATGTAAATGAACTTTGGGATCTGGTCTCTTAATTTGACAGCTGTTTGACAACTGCAAAATGGAAAACTGACCTCAGACAACTGTGTATAAATGAGACTATTAAGCAGAAGAATTTCATGTGGAATGATACAATATACACTGCAGTAACTTCTCACATGGGAATAGATAAATGCAGACTGGAATTTTTATTGTCTTTGAAAGTGGTGATGTTAAAAAGACCTGAATTTCACTAAGAGGAGCTCCATGCTACATTATCGTAATTAATGCCACTTTCTGAAATACGACTGTCGCCTGCAGAAAGAATGCTTACACAGAACTCACCGGCATTTTAAAAAAGGTATCTAAGCACACATGTACAGCATATATCCAGTGTCTGGAGACCCAGAAGAACGTCTTCTACACTTAGGCTGAAGATCTGAAGTCAGCAAAATTATACAACAAATGGGATAACTTATTTGAAGGGCTTCTTTGGAAGTGATGCAGTCAAATTACACATGGAATCTGTATCACCAAAGCAGCACCATAACAGACACTGAGCAGTGGAGACTTCAGGAAATGCTCTGCAATTCTGTCCCCTATGGACAGATCTTCTTGGAAAGAGTGGCAAAGCTGTAAGGGTGAAGCTTCTACCATTACTGCCTGAAGCATGGTTAAAATTTTGTATTCTCAGCAGTAACAGAGAATTAAACACAAAACAGAGAGGAAAACTACTTTTAGATGTAACCAACCATTTCTACTCATAGTTCTGCTCTAGATTCCACTGAAAAGGGCAGATCTTCCAAAAGCATCCCCAAGCACCACCTCTTCACATACTCCAGCAATGTAAAGAGCCCTTTGTGATAAGTATGTTTCATTTCAAAGCAGTTAAGCACTTGGCTCTTTATTCTATTCCTCTCTTTGGGACAAATACTTAAAATCAGCATTTCCTACCTTTCTTTTTAACCACAACCCCCCCCCCCCCAAAAAAAAAAAAAAAAAAAAAAAATGTGTAACAACCTGTAATAGAAGAGACAAAAAAAAATACTTGAAGCAAAGTCCAGACTTAGAAAGAAAGCTTACAGCTTTCCAAGCAAACTTAACAGAAGGTTAGCAGTGACAGCAGAAGCAAAGATTTTGAGTGTCAAATTAATCCAGTGGCTGGACTTCTGGATAGAAAAGCAATTTGCTGTCTACTACCTTCAATTTTCAGTAGCAGCTTGTTAGGGGTGGAATTTGTTGGGGTTTTCAGTTTTTGGTTGTTTGGGACATTTTTCCTAGATTTTGTGTTCAGTTTTTATGTCTCAATGTAATTCAAGTGGTCAGTAATGAAACTGAAAAATAAACAAAGCAAATCCCAAAGACATCAAATGAGACACGAGCACCATCACCAAAACCTTGAACATCCAAACCTCTGCACTGTCTGAAGAACCACAGTCACAGAATCATAATCCCTGAGTCAGAAGAGAACAAAAGAATCATGGAGCCCTGGCCCTGCACAAACAATTCCACTCTGTGTCTGAGATGTTGTCCAAACACTCCTGGATCTCTGGCAGCCTCAGGGCCACAACCATTCCCTGGGGAACCTCTTCAGCACCCAGCCACACTCTTCTGTTGATTCCTAACTTGCCTTTTCATAAATGTTCCCATTATTGTTTTCAAGAGACACTAAATAACCATCTCCTAACATCTTCTCCCAGCCAGTTGTGTTTTTACAGCCCTTCTTGACACTCTGCGTCACTGTCACCTACTTAATGCTACTTGGAAACTAATTATGACATTATAATAATACTACTGATTTATTCTTACACAATCCTGGCACAAAATCAACTCTACTCTAACTCTAAGTTAATCCCAGATATGACCACAGCTATGGAATCACATCTGCATGATGACTTGAAGAAAGTTTGTGCTTTATAAGTTATCCATTTTCTCTGACTCTAGCAGTAATTCTAATAAAATGCTTGAAATCTCCCTACAAAACTTGCACTGCTCATAAGCCTCTGCATCACCTCCTGGCCCGACTTCAAAAAAAAACTTTAGAAACATCCAGATCAGTAGGGAGTTGAAGTCAACCGTCATTTTACAGAGGAGGCACAAATAATTTCCACCAGGAGTGGTCCTTGCCCAGAAGACTTTAATCAGGTATGAAGAATGTGTACAGAACACACAGATCACAGTTCAACATCACCCCATTACAGCTGGAACCCCGCCAGGTGATATTCTCCAATTGTCTCTTCCACACATGGCTCTGCTACTTACCCTCACACCAACAGGAGCTTTCCTCATTGAGGAAAACTCAGCTGAGCAAAATGAGCCTGCTTGAGGAAGGGCTGGCTCTGCTGCACACTCCCACTGCCAGGAAGAGGCCAAGAATAATGGTAAAAATCTTTGGGAATCAGGCTGTAACCAGCACAAGCAGCAAGAGAAACACAGCAGAGACCTCCCTTCACTGTAACTTTATTTTTTAGTCCCTATTCTGCTCCGTTGCTGTCTAAGGCCATTTCAGATAAACACTTTTATAACAGGCGTCCTTCAAATATAGTATTTTATTTTTAATGCCCTTTAATAAACTCAAGGCATTCCAAGTCTTTAAGCACCTACTAAGAGGTTATTATTTTTAGAAGTACCTAATTTCAGAACATAAAAATGAGTTTGAGACTGAACTATTCAGCCTGCTGTCAAATGCCAGCACCTTTATAGTACTCTCTGAAGTTACAACGGATTGTCATGCCTGTTGGGAGCACCAACATAAATCTCAATTGTAATAAGAAGTCTTAAAAGGAGAATTACGGGGACTGATTTTCATCTTCTAGAAGTATGGTTTACTTAAAAAATTTACATAATCTATACAGATCCAGGCAGAGTTAGCCTTTAGTGACCTGAGAATACCAAACTGCTGAGATCTGCAGACACGTCTGGTTTTAAGTCAAAGCTTGTATTATTAAACCGCTGTAATTCTTACATCTCTATCCACATGTCCCATTTTATTTCTAGTCCTAGTTTAAAGATACTTCCAACATGCCCTGTGCTTTTTAATCTGGATGATGTGCCTAACAATTTTGGTACTGAAAATTAACCCCCTCCTTCAGTTTCCATACAGCTCTCATAAAAGCCCAAAGAAATGGATTATTGCCCAGAGCTGTGGTTTACTTGTTCATTAAATAGCTTATGCTTAAGAGTCCTCTTAAAAAGTCACTCAGTGGCAAATGGCTATTCAACACTACAAATAAAAATATTCTAAAAATAAATTTACTTCAGCTGTTATAATCCCACTGGGGATACTGCTGAATTTTTTTGTACAATTTAGATGGCTATTTCCCACCAGAACCTAAGAAATTGTGGAGCTATATGTATATATATATATATATAATCTACACCTTCCCAGGGAATGTGTCATGAATAATGTATTTAAAAACAAAAAATCCAGCCATTGGCAACTATGGGTCAAGAGATCTATTTAGGACCACTGACAAATGCCTCAAGAGTTGGCAACATGGATGCTGCACATGCCATGTGTGCTCTTCCTACCATAAATTAGGTAGATCACATATTGGAAAGCTCTTGCACAGCCTAAGCACGAATCGAAGATTCAACATACCTTGTTGCTAGTGCCTAGAGCAACATCCAACCTCATCTGTGAACAGCAATACAGGGAAAAATTAAAAAACATTCTATGAGCAGAATTACTAATCTGCATAAATCAATTCTCAGTGAGCTTCTTGCTTCCTGTAGCATATGACGTGTTGATCTTCAGTCAACTCTCAGCTGCACTAGTCAGTAACTATACCAACACTCACAAGCTTTGACAAATCTTAATAATTCCTGCAGCACTTCCAAGGTCCAGTTACGTCATGTCCAGAAAGATAGATGGTCCTTGAGTTTTTACATGCTTAAAGCAGCTTGTTTCCATTCAAGACCATATCTCTCACAACAATAACTACCTTCTTTGATTTTTACAGACTAATCAACTCTATTTTCAATCTTCTCTCTATGCTCCCCTGAAAAACTGAAATGTGTGACTCGCAGAAGTGTTTTGGCTTTTAGAGGCAAACCCACATACTTTCACACTATTACTTCCCAGATGGCAAACTCTACAGAACACACATCATTACCTTCTTATGCTGGAAAACCACCAGACTCTCAAGACACTACTGTAATTCATATAATAAATAAGAAAATTCAGTGCTACCACCACAGACATGAAGGGAAGACTCCTCTGTTACCTGTATCGGCTGTAACCCACATACTCTACTTCAAAGACCTGTTACAGTGCCTTCAAAAATGTTTAAATGAGCACTGCCACAGGAGCAGACATACTGCTCCTGTGGCAGTGCTGCATATGACAGGGAGTTTTCCAAACTGGAAGCAAGCCCACCCACCAGTGCATCCCTTCTGTCAGAAAGCGCCTTATCAGGCTCTCCATGACCTGCCAGCCTGACAACCCTAGAAGGGCTTTCCCAACAAACTATTTATGGAGTTTGAAGGAAAAATCAAAATAATTATATCACTGTGATATCTAAGCTAAACTACCAGGACAGTGACATTTTAAATAAAGATATAAAGGATCAATGTGACAAAAGAAAGAAGAATTGCAATAATTAAGTACTTCTTACTAATGTCATCACACTTTCTGAATCACGGAAGGTTTAGGTTAGATATTTGGAAAATGTTTTTCTCCCAGAGGGTAATCAGGCACTGAACAGGCACACCAGGGAACAGTCACAGCCTCAAGGCTGCCAGAGCTCAAGGAGAATTTGGACAAAGCTCTCAGGCATAGGATGGGATTGTTGGGGTGTCCTGTTGTTGCGATTTGACACCGACCAAATGCCAGGTACACACAACACTCACACTCCCCTGCCACATCTGGGCAGAGGACAGAGAGATTTAATGAAGGCTTCATGAGCTGAGATGAGGACCAGGAGAAAACACTCCAAAGGCAAAACATGCTCAGCTTAGAGGTACAAAATTAATTTATTACTAACAGAATCACAGGAGGACAAAATAACCTCTTAAAAATACCTTTTCTTCCCCAACCATTCCCTCCTTCCCACTGACAAACCTCCTTCACAGTGCAAGGCGACAGGACATGGGAGGTTTGATCACCCAAGTTCTTCTGCTGCTGCTCAGGGAGAGGAGTCCTGCCCCTGTGAGGCCTTGGGGTCCCTCCCAGGTGAGACAGTTCTCTGTGAACTTCTCCATCACAGGTCCAATCTCAAAAGCAGCAGTCCTACCACACCTGCTGCAACATGAATTCCCCCCATGGGCAAACAGTCATCCCACAACTGCTGCAGCATGGGTCACTCTTCCACAGGGCGCACTCTTCCAAGGATAGGCTGCTCCAGCCTGAAAGCAGGTGCCCTGCTCTCCACCAGGTCTTCCACTGGATCACAGCCTCCTCCAGGCACCCACCTGCTCCAGCATGGGCACCTCCTCCACTGGCTGCGGGTGGATCTCTGCATCCCCTGTGGATCCCATGGGCTGCAGGAGCACAGCTGCTTCACCATAGTCTCCACCACAGCCTGCAGAGGAATCTTGGCTCCAAGCACCTAGAGCACCTCCTCCGACTCCTTCTCCACTGACCTTGGTGTCTCCATGTTGCTTCCCTCACATGTTCTCAACCTCCTCCTCTTCTCAGGCTAGAAAAAAACTGTGCCCCACTTTGTTTTGATTTTCTTCCTAAATATGTTATCACAGAGGAGTTACTGCCATCCCTAAGTGTCCCAGCCTTGGCCAGCAGCATGTCCATCTTGAGAGCCATCAGGGATTGGTCCTGCCAGATATGGTGGAAGCTTCCAGCAGCTTCTCAGTGAAGCCACCTCTGTGGCCCCCCAGCTACCAAAAACCAGGCTGTGCAAAACCAACATACCTGTATACAACTCCATGATCCTCATGGGTCCCTTCCAACTCAGAATATTCTATGAATCTATGATTCTGTGATTACTGCATGAGCTACAGAGACATTTACCCACATATATACCAGACCCCCACAGAAAACTCTAATGGTCACTTTGAGTTTCCTCATATGAAAGATCCTTAGAAAACAAGAGTTTCATTTGTTTAACCTCACAATTCTATCAGTCCCAGCAAATGCACAAGAAAGATCCTTTCCCTTTCCAGTGGGAACATTCCTACCACTTGCTCAATCACTCCTTCCTAGGAAAAGGGTGTGCCAAGACCCTCCCTGTCCCTTTTCTCATATCCTAGAGGTACCTCTTCTTCCTTCCCTCTATTACAAGCTAGAGCAGAGAAAGGGATGATTCCCTTGGGACACCTGCCTGTCCCAGGCTGTGGCAAATCAAACCAGAAAAGCCAACACTGCACTACACCTTCCTGTAAAGCCTTGCAGCTTTGGGAAAAACAAGTCAAAAGCCACACAAGGTAACTGAACTTCTTGCAGCCCATACAAACAAGAGCATTTGAGTGCTTGCTCCCACCCAGGCTTGCAGCAAATTAAGATGATTTCTCCCTTAGGCAGGTCAACTCTTCACAGGCAGTTGACAATCAAAGAGTGGAACAAAGTCAAAAGTCAAAGCAGAATGACACTTTATCTTAACAAAGACAACAATCCCAGAAAATTAAAGCAAGAGGACTTTCACTAGGTTTTACTGCACATAAATCCTTTCCAATGCTAGATGACAAAGTAGAATCTGAACTTGTAGTATTTATGGAGTATTTTTTAACAATGGAAATTTGAAGAGAACCCTAAAATAATTCAAAAGGAAAGGGACCGAAAGAACGCTCTGGATTTGTTTCAATGAGCTACTCCCCAAAGAAATGGTAACCGTAGGCTGTTTTAGGTAGTCAGGATATAATTTTCCTTAACCCTTCTGAGTTGTACTTTGTCACATTGCTGCAATTTTTTTCATACAGCACAGTACACTAGGTCCTGTATTGCCATTCCTGAAACTGTCAGGAGTCTAATTCAAGGCAATAAACAGGTTGAATATGGCACCATTTAAATTACAAAAAGAAAGTGACTTTTCACTACTTATCTAATACAGTTAGAATTTAATACTTGCACTGCTGAAGGAATTTTGAGCTATTTGAAAATGTCAAAACATGTATTTAAAGACTGGCAAAAAAAATAGTTACTTTCACTCCTAAGCTTAGAAAGGCAATACCACTATGGATCAAAAGGCCAGATAAATCTTATTAAGTACTAGGTTTTCTCTTTTGTCTAGTCCTCTCTTCATATTCCCTCATTTCAGCCCTTTGAAATTCCTTTGTTCTGCCCATGATCAGGATTCCGGGGGAAATCTGGCATTGGATCTAAAGGAAATCCCACATCACTGACGTATTCTTGACAATTCATCACTTGGTAAATTATTTCTTTCTTAATCCCTACCTTGCTTGCACCCAGTATTTCCATAGAACCTGTGAGTGTGGTGCTAACGAGACAAAGCTTCCTGTTGTGTCCAAATACATCATCTCAAGGAGCTCTGTACACACAGAAGTTAAGGGGCTTCTGAAGTCACCACCCGAAAGCTCCTGTCCATCACATTGGTATTTCAGAATAAAAGGAATCTGATCACTTCCAGCCCATGTCAATCAGCAATGCCTGTGCAGATGAAAGGACGGTTTCAGATGGAAAGAAAACTCTGTCCTAGCAGGACGAAGGAGATTGCAGTCCCCACACTGACATCTCCAATAATTCCCCTTTACCACCCTACCACCTTGCTGGTGTTTATTTATGAAATTAGCTGCTCATCAATGCAACCAGGGAGAGAAAGTGAGTCTGCCCTGTTAACAATGGTACATACTTTGTGAATCCACAGAAAACCGTCTTTATCAAATCAGGAAGCAGGATGATCCATAAAAAGGGGGCACAACATTAAAATCATTTTTTTATCCGTTTATGCCATTGTTGAATTTGAACATATATGAGATGCAACACAAGAATAAGAATCAAATCAAAACATTTTGACTTTAACTCCCCTAGAATCTGAAGCTTTATGCTAATAGTGAGAGCCACAGAGGGTGGGAAACTAGTAACAAAGGTGTCATTATACTCATTTTCACTGTCTTTGCTGAACATCACAGTGGTGACTGAGGTCTAAGTCCCTAAGGGTTATGTGAATCCATTCACTTTATGACTCTGCCTATCACACTCAATATGCATGCAAGCAAAGAGAATTTCTTTCCACAATGATATGCATTAATTTATAGTATTTTTCTAAGACCTCTATGAAGCTTCAGTTGTGGGTCAACTGATACATGCTTTGCAAAGATAATCTTTGCATTTAAAATTTATCGGTCCTTCAGAGGGTAGCTCTCATTAGTGCTCATCATTCTCACTTCTCATGAAATATATCCTTACAAGCTGAGCTGGTCCTACTCCATATCAGCAATTCCACCATGCTAACTTGATCCAACTGTTGCAATTATGAATCATCTGTTGGAGCTGTTAAGTGGTGATCTTCAGTGACCATGAATGAAGGCTGCCTAGCAGCTAAAATATCAAAGCAGCATGTATCAACATAGTTTAGAGCACAAGATAGACTTCCAGTGTTGCACTTTTCTTATATTTATTATCCACTATAAATTACATCCCAGGCTGCCTCTCCCTCTGACAGTCCTGAAGCGTGGAGTTCAACACCAGGTTTTAATAACCCCTCCTGCCAGTTGTTTGATCGCTGGTGGGAATGGAGAGGGGGGGGCAGATGAAAGACCAGGTGGCTGCTGCAGGCAAACAGTTCAGTCAAAACAAAGGGACTTCAGAGAGAGACAGAGATGCATCAGGTGTGAATCCCAAATGAGCAACTGGGAATGTGGGAGTGTGGACTGACTGAGCTGATTGACATTCCCCATTCCCAGGAAAACAGTAAGTGCCTACCAGTGGGATCATTCCAGAGGCAAGAGAGGAAAGATGCTATTAGCTAGGCATGAATTATTCTGATCTGGAAAGCTATTTTAGACTATTTCTAAATCACTTCAATCATTCCACTATATCACTTTTACATACATTGTGTGGGGCAAATCTTGTTTGCATTCAAAATGAGTTCCCTCATTCCAACATGACAATGCAGTTATCTGTGAGGGGAAGGAGCAAAAAAAAAATTTTCAGAGATTTCAAAAGTGGGCAAGAAAGAACTTCAAGGAGTTTACTTAGCAAAACTCTCCTGTACTGAAATGAGTTGGGTTACATGTTCTGACAGAGGTCAGCTCCTCCAACTTGTAGTAGAGAATATTAATAATATTAGCATCAGAATAAAAAGTTCCCACTCCATGGACATTCAATAAAACACTTCATTGGTAGGAGAAGTTTAGTATGGAGATAACACAAAAAACACAGCTAGTTCTCTTTTGTGTTGAATTTCTTTACTGGGATTAAAGAGAAAGGGGACAGAGGGACTACCAGAATTTTCCACTTCATCAAGAACCCAGCTACCTATCACTAGCCACCACTTTCTATGTATTACTTTAACCCTTGGGGTGGTGAGGTTTTTTTCCTGTTACAGAGTTCCTACTTTTTTTGGGTTGGGGGGGGCAGGGGGCTTTTGGGGTGCGGGGGCGGGAGGAGGATTCTGCCCTTCTGCTCTCCTCAGGCAAGACACCACGCCAAGCTGTCTCCAGCTCTGGGGTGCCACCACAGGAAGGATGCGGAGCTGCTGCTGGCACAAGTCCAGAGGAGGAGGCCATGGAGATGCCCTGAGGGCTGGAACACCTCTGCTCTGGAGACAGGCTAGGAAAGGTGGAGGCATTCACCTGGAGAAGAGAAGGCTCATTGAAGCCTTTCAATACTTAAAGAAGACTTGTAAAATGAGGACAAACTTTTTTAGCACAGCCTATTGCGACAGGACAAGAGGTGATGGTTTCAAAATTCAAAAGACAATAGATTTAGACCAGATAAAAGAAGACCAGACTTTTTTTTTCAATTAGGATAATCCAGTAAATCGACTGACAACTGGAGGAAAGGCCGCACTATTTTCACTTTATTCAGCCTCGTGCAGCATCCAAATGGCCTTCATCGTTAATTTTACACCAAAGATCATGTACAGGTTCCCTGGGCTGGTAAATGAACTCAAATCCCAAATTTCACTCCATTATTTTAAGAATAACCCATCTCTCCCACTCGTTACAGCTACACTTCTAAGGAATCACCACTGTCAGGAGAAGATGAGACTAAGAGCAAAACACTGTTGTCAGATCAGACCCTGAAGGGACAGGAATGGTAATTTGTTCTCTCATCCTGTTAAACATATTTACAGATTTCCTCATTTTCAGCTCTCTAACTTCAGCTAAGACATTCAGCCCAGTGTACTTCCTTGTCAAGGTACCATCAGTCAAACCCAAGCACATCATTTTATCTCAGTTACTAAATTCAAACCACTTTAAACATCCTGCTTTCATCTATAGTTCTCTCCCACTTTTTAGCAATGCTGCAGTTACAAAAGAATGCACTTGGCATATAAAATGTGCATGTGATTCCTCTAACATTTTAATGCCGTGTATTGTGTTGTAAACATCTCTTCATGTTTTATCTCCTTCTCCATAAATCAGAGGTGACTATCTTAGAAGTCTCAAAATCACGTTTTCTCTCTAATATAAATGTAAGCCTCCACTCCTTGAAGCTTGAGTGAGTTTCAAAAATCATCAAAAAACAAAGTTATGAAAAAGCAAAATATTATTAACTAACTTTATATAATTTTCTCCCACTCCATTTCTATGAGAGTCTGGATTACAAGAAAAAAGAAGTTACAAAATTAGTCTTCCCTAATCAAAAAACCAAGGCTAACCACTTTGGGCCTAATTTACTTGTAAGTGGTAAGAAACAACACTAAAGCATTTATTTATTTGATTCAAGATCAACATGCAATGTTTACAAGATGAAACCCCAGAATATATTTCCATTTCCTTACCATAACTGCAACTAATAAGACTGATCCTTTCTTATGAGATTTTCTGGAGGTTTTGGCTAGCTTAGTAAAGTTACAGACACAACGTGTCTCAATCCAGTCCTTGGTAAATGCATAAAGTGATTTTTTTTAATTAAAGCCCACTGTAAAATAATGGTTATTTTCAAAAGACAGAGTACCAATAAAGACCAGCTGTCTGAAATAATTTTAAGTTACTTCAATGGTGAAAAAAAAGAAAGAATGCTGTTAGAAAGAGAGGGGAAAAAAAGACAAAAGCTGTTTTAGCAGGTGGGACTGAGAAGTGGTGACATGCTGCAGTACAATTCCAAAGGGCCAGAGGACATAACGTGGTGTTGGATGATGTGGAAGAGAACCAGGGAGCACTGTCTCTGGGAACCACTGCAATGCTGTATTAGGTGTGAGGTACAACTCTGAAGTACTGTGATAGGAAGGAGTGAGGTAGAGGCAGAAACACTGGTGGAGGACAAGAGAAATAAAACACTCTGTTCTCTGGCACCTTCCTGTGGGAGCTTCCTCCCTCACAGCCCACAGACCCAACACACTCCAAGGGAAAACCCAAGGATCCTCTGATATTTATCCAGATCCCCAGAATTCATAACATTTTCCACCAGCCCAAATCTTTTTCTCTGAAACTTCTCTCTGATATAAATTATTCCAAGATACTTTTCGTGAGATTTTCTAGAATGACATTGCAGACATCACATCTCCCTTTTGTAATTTTTGGCCATATTTTCCAATAAGACTTTTTCACTCTCAAGTCACAAAACAGTAAGCTCCTTACTGGTCACAAGCTCCTTAAAAATCATTGTCCCATTTCACAGAATCACCATCAAAATGTGTTCTGTCTATTTGCCTTGGAAAGCGCTGCTAAAATTTAGAAATTGTGGATTGTGAAACATTTTTCTAAACACACACCTGGATAAATATCCAGACTGTACTTCTATAAACAATGAAAAAATAAAAAGTCATCCATTTGCACCAGGGTTTTTTATTGCTTTCTTGTCAGAAACAGTGAAAGTGGGACAAGAATCTCCATTTAAACACATTTTTGTAACTTTCTGGCTCTTGCAGACAGGAAAAAATAAGTTTAAAATATGACATACAATCATCTGAAAACAAGGAGAAAGTGATTTCTAGAAAATGGTTTCAGGCCAACTTTGTAAAGAAACAAAATATAAGGTTTTGGCCTCTGTGTACAACTTAGCACAGGCCTGGCTCCCACCCCAGGACTTAAGTCTACTTAAATAGTTAATTCAGCTTAATTTACTGGAGGGTAAAAACCATCTCAGCTCCCACCACATCGCTAAAATCAAGTAGTTGAGAAAAGGGATAAAAAAAAGGGAAAACCCCCCTCAAATCTCAGAACCTGACCAGTTAAAAGTATCTATCAATACTTCCATGAATTTTACAGAATCTTCATTACATTTTCACAGGACCAAGCTCCTCACATCCTGTCCTAAATCACAGGGAAGAATCTTACACAATTCACACTTCACCTTCCCACGACATATGGGGGGACTGTAAATTGTGCACAGATTTATCAGAGAAATGAAGAGTGAGAAATATGAATTGCCCTTAAAGATGTACAGATTTATGGAAATATGGGAAACGGTTATCATATAAAAAGGTCCTTAAGGGATAGTGAAGAGCAACAGGGGAAACATGAGTCATGAGCTGCCAGAGAAGTGGATGCGTATGGGGAGCAATGGACACAGCAAAGTAGCCATAAAGGAAGTTCCAAGTCAAATATGCTCCTTTCAAATGGTCAAGATGGATTACCCAAGCTTTAAGCATTTATAGAAAATAAAATTCCCAACCAATTCAGACACAGTAACACTGGGAAAAGGACACTCAATGACTGAAAGGACCCACTGATAAACAACAGATCATCAACCACAGCTCCTTCCTTTTGCTTCCTTATCAACTTTGCTCCTTTATTTTTTTTTAGTAGGAGTAACAATCTGCCTTCAAGGTCTCCCTACACAGGCAAGTGGCTCAACATGATCGAGTGTGAAAATCTAAAGTGTTCAGCTGAAATTCTAAAAGGCAGTTTGACACATTGTGAGGCTGGAATAACTTGCAGTGAGTAAAGAGTGAATTACGAGCCCCAGCACAAAGTTACTACATTCCTCCTAACTCCCCTTTCCTATCCCAAGTGTCCAACACCAAATTACAGCACAGAATTCCTGTACTCCTGAGTAATTCAAGAGCTAAAGAAATGGCTTCCAAGAGTTTAAGAAGTGCCTACTTTTGGGACAAAATACGATGAGCAATACATGGAAGCTGAAGACAAAGAAAACCAGTTATTTGCGTGTGAATGTCACCTCTTCAGAAAATCTAGCAAAATCTCAAGACCAGGTGCACAAGAGTCTCTAAATAAGCAATCATTAATTCTCTTGGTCCAGTAGTATCCACATCAAAAGTGAAGGTACATATGACAGAAGATATTTCAAAGGATAACCCACAAATTTAATTTTTAATATTAAAAAGGTAGTAACGGAAAGAAGGGAGGAAAAAAGGGTACATCTAAAATTGTATCAAAACCCAGCAAAACTTCACCTTAGTTATGACAGCATTTCTACCCAGCCTTTGTGTGAAAAATATGTACATGATAACTAAACGTATTCTTCAGAAAATAGCATGACTTACTTAAAAATATTTTTCAAGGCTATCTATGTGTTTCCAAGTTAGGCAGGTTACCTAAACATTTCCAAGCAATTAAAAATCATGCATAATCCTTCCCATTTTGCAGAGAAAACAGCTAGCTGCCTGCCCCAGTTTTAACCTCAGTGAAATAAACACTAAAACCTGTAAAAACAGTAAATATGACTTACTTCAGGCTGAGCAAAATGCTGGCTGATGGGTGCAATCCCAAAAAACACATCAGGTACCTACAACTGAGGCGTTACAAAGTGTAAACATCAAAGAGCCCAACTCAACCAAGTTGACTCCAGGGTGTGGATCACAGGCAACCTTCACTACTGGAGTCCCAGGACTCACAAGTGATTGCTGAAACCATGAAGGGCTGTCAAATATCAATGAGCACTGCTGCTGCTCCTTCTTTTTCCAGGCCACGTTTACAACTGAAAGTGACCATGGCTACTACACATTGAAACTCCATTCAGCACCCACAAGTGTTATTACCTGTTCACTAGTTAGGCTTTCCTTTGGGAGTTTGGGAGAGCCCAAGAACCACTGCGCTTCACAAATGACTGCATGGGAACCAAGATCAGCACCAAGCTCCACAGGCATGTTGACACATGCAGGGAAGGTCAAGTTCAGGCACCTGGAACATCTCTGGCATGGAACAACCCCTGTACAGCGGAAGTTCGCAGTAGGTTCTGCAGATGTACAGGAGATACCATGATCCCAGCCTAGACAAAATCCCACTGAAGTCCTACTACAGATGTTTTAAGTAGATCTGAGCCACTTGTAAGACAGATCTGACAAGGTCATACAATAACACAACCGAAGAATCCAGCCCATAAGGCTGGAGCCCCACCGGCTATTGTTAAACTCCAATTACCCAGTTCTTCCTGTCATTTCCAGAGACCCAGGCTTGAGTATTACCACTATTATTGGGAGGCTTAAAACTTCATCCACTCCATTCTATATAAACACACTGTACCTAGCAACTCCACTTGAATTCTCAGGCATATAATACTTTTGCAGTGTCACTTCTAGCAGTTCACAGCTCAGGCAGCAGCTGAAGGCACAGGACTCCCAGTCATCCAGTCACACTCCTGGCAGCATTTCAGAAGCCAGGACAACACCAGTTTGCTGTACAGATGAAGAGACAGACTGACCTGATTGATGGAGTTGGCAGCACAGGATGCCAGGCCAGTTCCAAGGGAGGCAAGCAGGAAACAGGAGAGCTCAAAAGGGACCGGGGCCATTGCAAAGCCAGTGGACGTGGTGCTGACAACCAGAGCTGCAACATATGTGAGAACACAGTTCAAAGCATCAACAAGATGAATCAACATCTTTGTGCATAACACTAGAGTTACAGCTTTCAAACCCTGAAAGCACTCTTGTGCAGATTAACTTTTTGCTATTTTTATAGTTCACAGTGGCTCCAAGAACTGGGTACAATTCATATGAACACTACATAAAGAAATCAAAAATGAGAAGGAGAACTGCCAGAGATGAAATAAGAAATCCAAAAGAAGCAGCACATTAGCAGAAGATGCGAGGATACAACTTGTGTCTCTGTATTCTCTATTTTAGGGATTTGCTACTGAACCAAACTGCCCCACACAACATGCACAGGACAAATTATTTGTTCCAGTAACTCACACATCACTGCAATGTCTAACACAGAAGGAAAACAGTAAGAAAAAATCCCACACTGAGATCTCTACTTCATATCAAATTATAGCAGGAATTTAGGCAGTGCATAGTCAAAGAAAGACTTGAGGCATGCAGCTACAGTAATTTCACTGCACAATCTCTCTTCCCATTGCTCCTATTTGACTTGCCCACTTTGGGCTGAAAGTACAATCACATCATCACAGAGACCCAAAGACAGTTAATGGCCTCAAAAATTGAGTGGATTCATAAAAATCCATTTCAGTTTTGTTGAGCAAAATTGTAACTTTAGTACAGTACTGCAAATCACAACCTTAAAATAAAAATTACCCAAGTTTCAAGCCTAATATTGTAATTAGCCAAACAGGTCTCAAAAACTTACCTTTTGGCAAGAAATAGTATGACAGGACAAATTTCTTATACTATAAAAGTCAGCACACTTAGGAAACATCTTGCTCATGACCTTGAACCTTACAATCTGAAATTATTAGTTATTAAACAGAAAGTATTTAAATTATATTCTGATGTAGTTACATGTTTCAGACCTCAGCAACCTTAAATCTAAGCATCAAAATGTTCTTATCTTCCTGATTCCTACAAAGTCTCCTTTTCGTCTGAAGTTAAATGGCAAACAAATTAATCTTTGCTGACCAAGAATACCTGGATTATCTATTAAGCAGCACTACTTGAGATGAAAAACTAAATGTCATGGCAGAGACCTGCCAGTAAGTATGCACATGCAAAGTGCTCATTTCAAGAACTGTACCTGCATAAGACTCTTAGGATTTAATCCTGAAAACACAATGGAAAAAAACTTGCTGCTCATCACAACTTTTCTCTAAGTATTAAAATCCATTGATGGCTAAATATTATTTTAATAACATGCATATTACAGTAAATATTAATTATTTAGCCTTTTTACAGATTCATAGGCTACTTCTACAATACAGTGAATCTATGACAGAACTTTACCCTTCTGAGCAGCTCTGAAAGAACCACAGATTCTGCTGCACCCCAGACAAATGAACATGAAGGTACTGATCATTCTGAAAGACTAGATCTTATTTATTATATAAATACAACACAGTGTTAGTTTCCAAACTCCTGAATCCTCCTTAGGAATGCACAAGAAAACATGAAAGACATTGGTACAGCTGAGAGAGTCAAAAAAATGCACCAAAAATGACAGTGAACAGTGGCATTTGCATTTCCAAGAGTGATTACATTCTTTTTTGCATAATAAATCACATGCTCACTTCCAGAAAAGAATTTAATTAAAACTTATCTTGGAGAGCACTTTACATCAATTTATTATGGAAAAACACCAATTCATTTACTGGAGAAGAAAGGTGGAATGGATTGGCAAACAGTCAGTGTAACATTACCACTACCCTGACCCCAAAGAAATTCTAATACTGTACAGTTACAGCACTAATTAAAGTCCCCATTGATTTCTCCAGATTAATTTTAACCAGTCATTTCAGCATGACTTATCAGGATCTCATTTAAAAAGGATGTAGTACATCCTCTCCCATATCCCATTAAAGCAGGTATTTTTTCTTGTTTGGACAGGTTTTGCACACCAGGCATCCCCTGCTTCCTTCATTACCAAGATATTCCAACACAACACATTAGCAGTAAATAGGAAAATGCTCCCTTTGGATTGGGAAGTTTATTTTCTTTAACTGTGGAAGCAATCATTTACTCTTCAACTTCCCTCATGGAGGAAAAGTATATTTAATTGAGATCACATCAAGGGAATGAGGTCATTGACTCTGTTTGTTTTTGAATCCCCGTTAGTTTAGTGCATTAGGGGCCAAATTAACTTCACCTTATTGCATAATAGATGGAACCGATCCTTTTAAGACTTGTTCATGGGAGCTGGCATTATACACACTATTCAAAAAGAAGCCAAGATTTAAACTTATGATCTCAGTCTACGCCTTATTTTCAGTCTTTTAAACATTTTTAGCTTTAACAAGAATTAACAGGGGACATTTGTCTCCCACGTCAATGTAGATGAAAAAGAAAATACTAATGGATTGGTGACAAAGAGTGAATTACAATGTTTCTGGCAGAAAAATACAGTCCAAAAGTTAAGTGTGTTCTTTACATTCCTTTTCCACTTCATCACAATGTGCTCTGCCTTTATAAATGCTTTGTATTTACACCATGTGAATCACTATGCCATATTTTGTTTACCTCCTATTAAAAAGTAGCCAAGCCAAAATAAAAGCACAGAAAGCCAAAGCAAATCAATCCTGCTCTAGAAGTCCCTTCTACTCCTGTTCTGGTGATATATCAGTACATAAGGAAGAAGAAAAGCAAATGCATTTGTACTTTTTTTTGAAGAAACCATTTCACTGCTTTACTACAAATGTTTACATAGGCCTTAAAGGAAAGTAATTTCCCAAAAGCTGAAGAAATATTCCTTCCTGAGTTTTCACACTTTGATTTCTGGAAAGCCAGCTGTAGCAGCAGTATTTAGTGATACTCACCTGACCAACATGTCCTTTGTAAACCCAGGTTTGTTTGGGCACATCAAAGTTTTGATACAGATCCTGCACACTAAGAAAGACCAAACTCCTGAAGCAAACTTAAATTTGGGACAATGATTTGAAACAAGTCTGCACCAAATTATATAAAATTCAAGCGCAATATTACAAACAGAGCAGATAACCTCTTCTTACCATCAAACAATTTTAAAATACTTTGCTAAAAATGAACTGCAATAATAGTTATTTTTATTTCATTCATTTTTCTTGTAGCATGGAAAACCAAATGTCAGAACGTTACCACTATTCAGCTTTAGTTTCTTTGATGGGATAATAGTTACAGGTTTAATAATCACAAAATAACTACTTTGACAAGTAGATGAAATATATTTAGAACTGTTAATAAATATAGACTAGCAACAATCAGAACAATAACAACCAATAAATCTTTGTAAAAGTTTCTGGCTATATGGAAGTTATCATATAAAGAATAAACACCACTATTTCAGAATCAACTGGGAACTCCACTAAAGCAAATGCATTTTTTCACTATAGCAGCTGTTACCAGACTTTCTGCCTACAAACACAACACAGGCCCCTTATCTTGCCATTGCTGCAGTTTGGTAAGAGTCAAGAGTCATCATGCAAAAGTGGAACTTCCTCATCTTCGTTCAACAATACACAACAGAGAAAGAGATGAAGCAGGAGGTTCACAATCACCTCAGGCTTCCGATTCCAGGTTCATCACATTTGCACTGGAGGATCATTATTCCACAGACACAAATCCATACAAAGCAATATATCCAATAAATTCCATCTGTTTCCGAGTACACACAACAGAAATATTTTCTTATAACAAGACACGAAAAAAATTCTAGTTTAGTCTTCACAACTGAAAATACTGAGAAATTAGCATATTTGTCCACCCATATTGATCCACTTCTCAGACAGGTGCTATGAAATCACAGATTCAAGGAGGTTGGAAAAAACCTCCAAGATCATCAGGTCCAACCTTTGACAGATCACTACCCTGTCAGACTAGAGCACTGAGTGCCACATTTAGTTTTTTCTTAAAGACACAGGGTGTTGTACATCACAAAATCATAGAATCACTGAATGGTTTAGGTTGCAAAGGACCTTGAAGATCATCTACTTCCAACCCCCTGCCATGGGCAGGGACACCTTCCACTATATCAGGTTGCCCCAACCCCATCAAATCCAGCCTTGAACACTTCCAGGGATAGCCTGTTCCAATTTAGCTGCTTGTCCTCACAGAAAGACCAACATGCTACAGGAGCAACAACAAAGAAATGTTCACAAACCCTGAAAGTGTTATCTAACAGAATACTCAGCATTTTTCATATCATGCTTTCATCAGTTTGCCCAAACTAAAAACTGAACTTTGATTTTCCTGCGGTTTTACATATAGTTCATCTGAGTTTTCATCTGTAGTCCATGGAGAAAACATTACTTCATTACTTTAATCTAAACTTGAAGTTAAATTTAAGAAGACGAGACAACCTGAAATTCCATGTAAGTGTGCACATTATAAATCACTAGAATCTCCTCCTATTCCCATAACTTCCCTTGTCTCTCTCCTATTTTCAGTTACACATCAACTTTAGGATCAAGTTGAAAGCAATGCATTTATAATTCTGAAAACCTATCAGACAGATGCATTAGCTTTCAAAGTGCCTGGATGGTAGGATACAGCTGCTCAGAGTGCTGCCAAAATAAAACACCACAGAGGTGGGAATCAATGGAAATCGAACCCAAAAGGTAGATTATGTGACATTTATTAAAAGTTCCCTAATTGTTTTCTATGGCAAAAGTATATAAACAAAAATCTATTCCTGTTTTTAAGGCAGAGCTTCTAATTGCAGAACCACAAAAGCTGCAGTTTACAGGAAGCAGGAGGGTATGGAAATAGCAAAACTCATTTCCTTTCCAAGGTGAAGTACAGTTCATACTACAAACGAAAAATCTCCTTCCAGCAGCAGTAGGAAAAGAACAGAGCATAAGGAAGTCCCATTTTAGCATCATGCAGAGCTTGTTTTTTTGTTATTTCATACTCCAAAAAGTATAAATAAAGTGTCTGCCAAAAAAACCACACAGGATATGAGATCTATCAGAACTTCATGGGCAAAAGGAACTGAGTTGTATGACATTTGCAATTTAAAAACTGACCTCAGAGAATTTGTTCTTCTTTAAAAAAAAATAAAATCAAAGAACTACAACAACATAGTCTTTACAGAAGATATAATTTGACTACAGGATTACACAAGCTGGAAAAAATTTTCCTTGCCCCACATATTACACAGTATTATTCCTGCTTATCTCCTACACTATCTCATGACCAATAAACACCAACAATGGAACTCCCTTCCTACAAAGTTCTCTTCATCCAACTTACTCTTTTACACTTTCCACTTCCAAAATAATCTGCACACCAAACACAAAGATCACACAAGAAGAGGTTTAAGTTTTTTCTGTTTCTCTAAACCTTCCCAATAGGCAAAGTTTACCACACTTACCTTGGATCAAGAACTCTTCTAGACACAGTAGAGAAAGGGATAAACTAAAATTACAATCCCTTTCCCAACAGGCTTGTAAGCTGAATTAAAAATTGTGTAGCTCTTCAGTAATTAGCAGTCAAGCTTACACCAGAAAAGGCACTCTCATAGGAAACAACAGTCCTGAAGGGAATGAAATTCCTTAACCTTTGCCTTTTATACATTATTTTAAATCCAGAATGGTGCTTGCCTAGTTAAAAGAGGCTACTACAAACTGTTGAAGAGTTGTGCAGCCACATAAAAAAGTATCACATTAAATTGTTTTCTCTTGAAAATGACACTCACATCTTGCTGAAGTTGTTTAAACTCCCATTTTGAGGAGCACCAGTAACAGAGATGTGGTACAAGCACTGAGCTTCCCCATCAGCAAACATTTAAAAAACATTTCAAGTGCTTCCAACAATAGTCAATTTTCTCTCTCTCCGGTCTCTTAATCATAGCATTGTAAGTTTTCATTTCTGGATCTAGTGAATTTTTTCACTTACTTCTACTTTGACAGCTAACACAGCATTCAATTTCACGTAACACACCATCAATAAATCACCTCAATGAAAACATGGCAGAAGAACTAATTGTTCACACAGCACTTCCAAGTTACTCATGGTGAGCCCAGGAGAAGCAAAGTATTGCTAAAACTGAACAGTATGCGTGAGAAAAAGATAAAACCTGTATAATGCAGAGAGATGAGGCAATAATTGAGGCTGTATGTACCAAAAAGTTGCTGCAAATAATCGTGATAATTGCTGAATGTGCTAGGGAGAGCTTTATATAACCTGAGTTTGGAATTTCCAAGTCTAATACATTAGTGACATAGTAAATATCAAAATACATGTTTTCATCTCATCAAACTCTTTACCAGTATAAAGCAAATGTCCTCAGGCTCTCTAAAAACAATGAGGAAGAAAATTTGGATGTGAAAACAAGATCAGTTGTGCAAAATCAAAAACACAAGATTTATCATCAACACTGAGATGAAAATGAAAATTACCATTACACACGCTATTTGGTCAGCAAGATTTTTCCACAGAAAAACAAACAATGAAAACTTATACATTGCAAGACAAAGAAGTTTTTGAAAGTAAACTGAATTCAGGACATTCATTATAACCATTTTTTTCGGCAAAGAACAGTCTTGTTACCAGGAGTTCCCTTGACCCACTGCAGAGCACCCAGGAAAGGACTTAAGAAATTCCACTTCTGTTCTTGGCCTTTACATCATAGAGAAAATATGAGGTTTTAGTCAGATCATTAGAGCTTCCTTAGAAATGAAAGTGTACATAGCACTACGTATTGGCAAAGGGGTAATTTATAGTTGCTCCTGTAGGCAAAAGAGTAATTTATAGTCATTAAGTATTAGTACTTGAACAAGACAAAATGTAGTTAAGGTTGCAAGGCAATTGCTTAACAAATTGCTGGTTTGAAGAGACAACACTATCACTGATTGAAAAGTAAATCAGATCTTCTTTCATAAAATTTAATTGGTCAGACTCAAACATTTTCCTTTCTAATATAGGAAACTATTTGGATTATCTTATGTTGGGACTTCTAGTGCTAAGTTCACAACCAGCAGTACCACAGTGAAAGGCATGTAAATAAGACAGAACACTGGTAAACTTAAGCAAGACAACTTCAAATACTGAACACATTATTTGTAAATTCATTTCCTTATCAAGTTTCACCATAGTCTGTCTACTAACACTTGCTTATTTCCCAGAAACTAGCTGACAAGAGGATGCAACCTCCTCTCATTGTTTTTAAACAAATTTAATGGGAAAACTATTAAATGCTTCCATAAAACAATTTTCCTAGCACATACTTGATGAAATTGATCCAATTCAGCATCAGTAAAGTGGGAATTATCACATGCAAACCTAAACCATGTCAGTAAAATCCCAAAGAATTCTGCTATTAAGAAGAATGCAGAGAAATGAGAAAAAACAACCAGTCATACCTGTAAGCTTGATTTTGGACAAGCGTGCCAAAATTCCTGGCAAATCTTCCAGCTGTAACTTCATTTCTTTCCATTGTCTGTCTTCTTTAGATTCAGCTCCCACTGGTATGACTGAGTCTTCAGTTTCTGCAGCTGATTTCATTTCTCTTAACTTATTTCTGCTTGATGTCTCAGACCCCGACTGATGAACCGGTGAAACTGGGCTAATTTTGTGTACAGCCTTTTTTTCCCGATCCAATTGCTGAAGCTCATGAAAAGGAGACACAACTGAATCCGACTTGGGTTTGGCTCGCTGGCTGAGGTCTTTGTTGCACTGTGTTACATACTAAATACAATGAGAAATGTTAAAACAAATAGATAAAGATATTTCTGTCCATTTCCCTTTATTAACACCAACAATATTATTGCTGTTTTATTCTTATTAGGAGAATGACTTCCATGACACAACTGAGTTAGTCTGAATTTCAGATACTTATTTCACACATAGAAAGGCTTCTGAAATTGGCTTAAATATTACAAAAGCAACTTTACAACTCACAGCTGAATCAATAATGTTTATGTAAGCTTGGAGAATTGGCTTTGAATAAGTTTGCTTCCTACCCCATAGTGACAACAGTAAACTCTGTGTTCATATTCAAACCCACCAGGTAATACAACTTGACTTACAACTAATCAATTCCACAGAATAATAAAGGTTGGAATGACCCCCAAGATTGAGTCTAACCTTTGATCAAACAAAGTTCAGCTTTAAACAGAAATATACACATGCCTATACAACTTCAGTTTCCAAATATAAGTACTAAACCTGTGCACATTCATGAAATGAAAATATTAAAAATATGGCAAAAAATACAATCTACCACCTATGATATAAAATCACTTCCCACATTAGTCTTTTTTTTAAATTAATTAGACAACAAATTTCAAAGGAACATATATTGAACAACAAATTAGGAGAGTTGTTTGCTCTCTTTTAGAGCTCACAGAACAAACACAGAATAAGAAAAAGACCATTTAGATTCTCCTTCATATTTTCTTCCCCAAAATATTCTAGATATTCCAAGCATCAGAAGCATAGAAAGAACTTTCAACCAATCCCGATTTCAAATATACACTAATAATTACAATAAGGAAGAGTGGTCTGCACTGAAGGTGCAATGTGAATACAGTTCAAATCAGAAGAACAATTAAAAAAAATTACTACCATCCACTTACATATGATGCAACTGGTCAAAGAAGAAGATGCAATTTCAAGGGTTTGAATGATAATTACAGCTCTTTTAATACCTAAAACTAACAGCACACTGTAAATTAACCCATTAACTTAATGAGCTAAGGAATTTTGACTCAAACTGATTAACTCAGAACACACCACCTTCACAAGTGAGTTCTGTCTACCACTTGTATGACTGCTAGACAGATGTGACTTCACTAGCATTTTTGTAAATAATGATTTAAAAATAATTCTATATCATGTTTCTCAGCAGGAGATGAGTGTCCTATTTCAAGGGCACAGAAGCCTCCTGTCAAGCAGAGGAGACTTTGCTGCATAAGGCACTGTTCTTGCTACAAAATGTTTCCTCCAGCCTCACACGCTTTAGGATATGAAGTGCTTTAACTCTGATTTTGTGAAAAATGGAGATGCTTAGAATTGCCTGAGTTTGGCTGATAAGAAAAACATCACTTTTATCAACTAGTCTCCATTTTGAGTTATTGCATGGGATGAACAAGAAACACAGAATAAATACACTCCTTGACTTACCATTCGTTTGAGAACGCTAAAGTACTGAAAGGTAATCAACCTGTTGTTGGCCACACGGTAACGGTGTACAAACCGGCATGGTATCTGTGGTACGCCAGTGTTCCTCAGACGCCAAACAAATAATCCTGCTTAAAGGAAAACAAGATAAAAAATAACAGTAGATTCCAGTTTCTTCTCTGCCACTGAGTTTGCTTCTAATTAAGACTACAGTGCTTGTTGTTAGCTGCAACACAGGATACCCCAACAAACGGGAACCAGGGTCAGGAGAGGGAAAATGTTTGCTGCTCCAGGTGAAAGACCTGACAGTGTAGAATCATGGAATCATTAAAGATGGAAAACGACTTTAAGATCAAGTCTGAATATTAACCCAGCACAGCCACCATGGTCCCACCACTGAACCATGCCCCTAAGCACTACATCCACATGTTTTTTTGAACCCTTACAAGGATGGTGACACCATCACTGCCCTGGACAGCTTGTGCCAGTACCTGACCACCTCTTCGGTGAAGAAATTTTGCCTAATATCCCTGGCACAACTTGTGGCTGCTTCCTCTTATCCCGTCCCTTATTCCCTAAGAGCAGAGCCTGACCCTCACCTGGCTGCACCCTCCTGTTAGGGAATTGTGGAGAATGGGAAGTTCCCCTGAGCCTTTTTATCTTCAGGATAACCCAACACCCCCCCCCCCCCCCCCCCCCCCCCCCCCCCCCCCCCCCCCAGCTCCTTCAGCTGCTTCTGGTGCTCCACCCTTCCCCAGCTACGTTCCCTGCCCCAGACACATTCAACCTCTTTTCTTTCTTATCCCTTGGGGCCCAAAATTGAACTGTAGGCATGTCCCAATAATTTTCGGCGTTTCTTCCAAATTTCTGAGCTCCAACATGTTTTCACAGAATATCCTGAGCTGGAAGAGACCCACAGAGATCAGCAAATTCAATTCCTGGCCCTTCACAGGACACTTCAACAAACCCTGACCTTGATAACGTCGTCCAAACGCTGCTGGAGCTCAGCAGCCATAGTGATGGATGCAGTATTGTCCCACTACTATCTATATACATTATATAGATACTATCTATATACATTAAGGTTGTTTTGCGAAAGCAGCGCTGAGGAGGCAGCTGCCACAGGACAGAACCAAAGTCAAACGCGTGTGGAGGACACATCGCGCAGTGTGGCACACGGGAACGCCCCGCACACGCACGGCCGTGCAGGCTCCGGGGACTGCTCCACAGAGCAGCCCCGGGCCGCCCTGGCACTGCCCCTGCCCGCACACCGGCCCTCTCGCCCTACGGCTCCGCGGTACCTGTGAGCGCCCGGGGTGGGCGGCAGCGGCGAGCGGCGCTCATGGCCGCGGCTGCTGCGCCGCTCTCCTCTCACAGCCTGGGCGCCGCCATCTTTTCCCAGCTCGACCTCCAAACGCTTTCCGGGTCGGCGCTACGGCGGAGGCGGAGCGGCCATTCCGGGGCTGTCGCGGCGGGAGGGGTGGTCGTGTGGAGATTTTCCGGGAGCTCTGCCAGGGCTCCTTTCCCGTGAGGGCTGGCTGTGCCCCAAGCTGGTGAGAGCTTTTTATACCGAAGTTTGAAATTCCCCAGGGCAATATATAGAAGCGGCGTGGAAAGAGTTAAAACGCTTTTCACCTCTCTGCCAGTACAAAATAAACGAACTAAAATAACAGAATCACAGGAACGTTTGGGTTGGAAGGGACCTCTGGAGATGACCCTAACCCAATCTCCCCGCCAACTCAGGGATCACCCACAGCAGGTGACACAGGAACACGTCCAGGTGGGATTGGAATGTCTCCAGAGAGGGAGACTCCACACCCTCCCTGGGCAGCTGTTCAGTGCACTGGCCGCCCTCCATGGAACGTTCTTATTCATATTGAGGTGGAATTTCATGCGTTTTGGTTCATGGCTATTGCTCCTTGTCCTGTCACTGGGCACCACTGGGTTTGTCACTATCTTCCTGGCATCCTTGGAGGTATTTATATACAATAGTGAGATCCCCCCTCCGTCTTCCCAAACTAAACAGGCTCAGCTCCCAGAGTCTCTCTTCCTATGCAGGTGTTCCAGACCCCTAATCATCTTTGTGGCTTCCACTGAACCCTTTCCAGTAGTTTGTCTTTCTTCTGCTGAGGAGCCCAGCACTGGACACAGCACTCCAGATAACGAGGAAGAAAATTTGGATGTACGAACAAGATCAGTTGTGTAAGTCCAAAACACGAGATGTATCACCAACACTGCGATGAAAATGTAAGTGAACATTTTATGCTCTATGTGGTCAGCACACTTTTTCCTTGGAAAAAGAAACAATGAAACTAAAAGTTTCAACAACTAAACTGAATTAAGGACTTTTTATTATAAAAAGTTATTATGGCATAGAACAGCAGTTCTTGGGGGGAGATGAGGGTGAGATAGTTCCTTCAGAACAAGTGTCAAGGCAGTTTCCCATCCAGTGAACCAAGCAGTGACCCCGAGGGAAGAAGTGGGGTGTAATTTTTGGGGTACAGGAACAAGGGACAGCATTCAGGTGGGAGCTTGGGCCAGATGGAAGACCTTGGTCACCTTGCCATGAGGAAGTGCCCAGAGCCTTGCCTGGGGTATCCTCACAGCTTCTAACAGGCACTGTGACTGTTTCGTCTGATGCATCCCCAGGTTTATCCCCAGGAAACAGCTGTGACCAGGATGTGGTGTCTGGCACAGCAGGAAGGTGACCAGGAGTGCATTGGGACATTGCAAAATCCTTGTAAAACAGCCAAGGGAAGGCTATTAAAAAATGAATAAATTATATAATTCTATGGAGTCTCATCCCAAAAGGATCTGAGCTTTAAAGAGCCAAATGCTTGGGGGAAAAAATTAAACAAACAAATTAACAAACAATTTTAAAAATTTGTGTTTAGTTTCTGAAGTAATTTTTGAAACTGAAAGTTTGGTTTCTATACTCCTTGGGTAAAATATGTATTTCAGGGGGCCACATGGAAGAGCTGTTGCAGCTGTCATCTCATCCTGCCCTCATACATGTTCTGGGGGTGGCTGGATCCTTTGCTAAGCTGATTCAACTTACTAACCTGAAAGACGAAATTGCTGGTTTTTCTGATTTCAGTGTTTGAACTGGCCCTGCACAGGCACTGATAGGTTGAAACCTAAAGTAAGGCACAGAGGAAAGGCCTTGAACCAGAGTCTGAACAAAAAGGGAAGGGAATGGTTAGGACTGCTCCAGCTGTAAGGCGTAATTGCACCCCCAGGCATCTTTAAAATATTTTCTCTTAAGAGTTTAAGTTCAGAAGACGGAGGCTATAAGTCACTTAAATGCTTTTGAAAGTCATTCTCAAATGTTTTTTCATGGAAATATTCTTCAGAACCAGCTTCCTCCCAGGCTTTCATTTCCTTAAAGTGCTTAAATTTATGCAAAAGTCATCTTAAATCATTATTAGGAAGATAAAATGAACACACTCACTCTAATTCACTAAAAATATCCTACTTCAAAGCATTTATTTGCACTCTCCTTCTATTTGGGGAGCTGGGGAGAAATTAGGACTTCACATTTCTTACAGTTAATATCCAGTTTTATTGTGAGTTCTCATCACTGAGCAAATATCACTTCACAGTTCCTGTTCGCATCTCTAAACTAAAAGGGGGGCCTGGGGCAAGAAACAAGATGAATTAATGCTCTTTTAAAGAACTTTTTACAATTGATTTCTAGTTAGGAATGGCCAATGTTGTTAATATGCAAGTTGATCATATACAAGTCCTGGGATGACTGATAAATGGACAAATTCCAGGGCTGGAGACAAATGCTGCGTTCCTCTAACACAACTCATCACTTCTTCCACAGACTACTTAAACCTCCACCAGAAATGAGTTGACTCTGTATTAGTTGTTTAATTAAAAGTTTCCATATGCGGATCGCCTTTAGTCTCACCAGCCTCTGAATGGGGAAATTAAAAGCATAGCAACAGGGAAAGGCTTTGAGCTCGTTTTATGAAGAGAGCTGCTAAACCACTGCCCTGGTGTGTACAACACATGGACTGTGCCATAACTGGCCTGAAAGACTGAGGCTATGCCTACATAAAGCAGCTCTCTATAAGCTCACCTGCAAATAAATATATATGTTTTATCCCAAGATGTTGCAAAGTACAGAAACTATAGAAAACTATATAAACTATAGAAACAAGAATGGTGTTACTGGCAGAAGCTACTCTTTTTAAATAGTCATCTGTGTTTGCAGATCACATGTCACTTGAGCTTTAGTGGCAGGACAAGGGGGAAAAGTTCTAAACCAAAAAGAGAGAAATTTAAATTACTATTACAAAGAAGTTCTGCAGGGAAATGGGAGATTCCCCATCCTTCACGTAGGTTTTTGGGCACATTATATTTCTTTTCTATGAAGAAATATTCGAATTCTGATAACACAGCTGAAGCCACAGAGCTTTTATAGAGCTTTTTTGAGAATTAACCATTAACTAAACGATCAGTTATTCACAGATGTCCGCCTGGCCAAGTATTGCATGGGCAGAGGGGTGAGGAGGGTTTAATTCTGCACTGAGGACAGGCAGCCCCTGGTGATACACAGTGGAGCTACACAGTCAATATTTTGTCACTGAGGCCAGCCCATGGAGCTGAGCCCTGGGTGTCCACGCAGGCTCCCTCTGCACTGTGGGAACAATACAGACCCTGCCTCCTCGAGGGAGAGGTCAAACCATCTCCTGGGTGAGGACCTCACTCTTACCTCTCCTCTCCGTAATCTCTGCTAAGGAAATGCCATCCCATCCTGTTCCCTGCCCCAAAGCATGGGGCTTTCTGCTTCTGCAGTTGGAAACTGTACCCGGACCTCAGCTGTGACAAGGAATATCCTTGAATTAAAAAGTCGTGACCTCCCTGCAGTGAGCTCAAGTCAAAAGACCTTAGATGAGCATCCTTCTCACTAGCACTCTCTTTGCTCTCCTGCCACAGCCTGGAGATGATGGAGACCTGCGGATATGGAGGTGGTTGATCTGGAGCTAGACATGCCTTTTGCAAGGAGGGCTTATCTGTTGCCTTCAGCAGCCAGTTATTCTCAGCACCGTCTCTGCTTCAGACCTGTCTTTGCTTGCTGACACATTTCAGAGCCATAATTTTCTATGTGAGGGGCTGAAATGTTTATATTCTGTTCAAGAACAGGTTACCAGTGTTCCCCAAGGTTTCACCTTACTGGTATATTATACTGTAGCAGAATCACTGAAAGGCCAGGGACACCAAAAACATGTCTTGACTGTAGGGTCAGCAGGGAGATGCCGAAAGGAACCTAGAGTTTACCTTGCCTTGCCTTCCCCCTTTGAATACTGGGTACAAATAGATGGAGTGTTTGTAGTTTTCAGTAGGAGCAGCTTTGTCCTCATCCCTAACCAGGGAAACCAATACGTATACTGAGGCAAGGCCTCCAGGCTCTCCTATGGACCATTTTGGGTTCTTTCTCAGGCTGAGAGTGGTCACCAAGCACTGACTGATGGTGGCCAGTCTCTTTTCAAAGATGTCTGTGCCCACATGGGCTGTGTCCTGGTACAAGGTGACACCTGGCAGAGATGAGGCTCAGCAGGATCACTGATGCCAGGAGTACAGGAAAACCAGGCTGCTTGCTTCAGCTCATAAGTGGAGATTTAAGATTCCCACAGGCAGCCCATTTCCAAACTCTTGATGTTTCGTGCTATCAACTATGCACCTTTTATGACCATTTATTAATTCATTTCAAAAAGTCATCTGGGTGGAAAAAACCTTTATATATATGAACATGATATAAAGAGTGAGCACATTACAAATGGGAGCTGGGTCAAAAAAAAACAACCCTACTGCAGTGCTTAGAGACCATTCTAAATAGATTCACTCAAAGCTTTGCTATTTCATAAAACATTAAATGATTAAAATTACTTTAAATACATCTGTAGAAATAGAGGCCATATTTTATTAAAGGTGTCAGGTCTGTCTAATCTCTCCTGTGTAGGATATTCATTTTGCAGTGGCAAAGGGACAGAGATCATTAAGTCCATCTTCACTGCTAGCCGACAGCCTTTGCCAGATACCAAACCTTTCCCTCATTAATATTTTAACATTTGAGGTAATGCTGAGAAACTGCCCGTTGTCATAGACACCAGAGCGATTAGTAGTATATCTTTTTAAAGAAAATACCGCATCTGTAGTATCCAAGGATTAGAATTTAAAACTGAACTAGAGCCAGTGCAAACTGCAGAGCAAAAATAGCAGTGCGGCAGGACAGAGACACCGAATGTGTTCTTATTGCTGGTGAGACTTGGGGGGATGGGAGTTGCTGGCCTATAAATGTTGATTTTGGGGTTTCTTGCAGCTCAAAAGCCTTCAGTGACAGACAGGATGCTAGGGCTAGACAGATTCTGGTCTGACTCTGACCCAACACAGTAACATTTGCACTTCTGGAAAATAGCAAAGTAAAGACCTGAATACAGACAGGGCACAGAGCCCTAAGAACAAATCAGGAACAGGTGCCTTCTGTTAGGGATAAATCTGACCTGGTGCCCACAAAAAACAGCAAAACCTTCAGCTGTAAAAGTAGAAATAGAAGCAGAAGGGACTTGTAGAGAAGAGTGAGAGTGTCAGTATCTGGAGGGTATTTCAGTGGTGCAATGATAAAATCAGAACAGCAGGCCTAGGGAGCTGCACAAGGAATGGATGGATTCTCTGGGTGTTAGTGGCATGTGACAGGGCATCAACAAAGGGGCAAGAGTCTGACATGGGAGAAGGATGGAAGGAAGATAGGATCTGTGTTTGTTCAAGTGCAGATTCCACAAGGCTCAGGAGAGATTTGTGCCCAACTATCCCTGTGCCTGTCTTGCAGGTACCAACAGCAATGTGCCACCATGGAGCTGCAAATGTGGGAGCATTGGGGCACTTCACAGTTGCTGTCACTCATCTGTGGGCACCAGCTCCTCCAAACATCAGGGCTGGCTCCTGTATCACTCTAGAATACCCTCTGAGGCAGTTCAAAACATTTTGAGGGAAAGGCACTGTAGGAATTAACTACTTGATAAGACAAGATCAGACCTCAAAGAAAGCAGCTCAGAGGGAAAACTAAAAATCAGTTGACAGGGTGTATGAGATAAAAACCAACACTCTGTTGCCATATTAACAGAATACTGCGACTGTCTGGCACAGCTGCAGAAGACGGAAGGAGGATTTGGAAGAGAGGAAATAAAAAATGGAAAATAGAATAGAATAGAATAGAATAGAATAGAATAGAATAGAATAGAATAGAATAGAATAGAATAGAATAGAATA